>JASSRZ010001969.1:0-17655 GCA_032164315.1 Malacoctenus gilli
GTGTGTGTTTGTGTGTGTGTGTGTGTGTGTGTGTGTGTGTGTGTGTGTGTGGGTGTGTGTGTGTGTGTGTGTGTGTGAGTGCGTCCTACCTTAAACAGACCTGTGAAAGTAGGAAGCAGAAGTGAGTTTTGTCGAAGCGAGGAGCCAGCAGGCGTCATTTTTTTGGCCCTGCGCTTATTTGCTTTGCAGCAAAATTCGATTCCCACAGTCGAGGAAGCAGAAGAACAAACACACTGTCTCTGTTGGACACAAGTGGACACCGGACGTCCTCGCAGACCATCCGCCTCTGTCGCTGTCCAGACTCCCACGCAGCGAGAGACGTCGCTCCTGCTCGAAGGAGAAAATTGTCGTCGGTTTCTTTGCTGAGAAGTTCAACCTTCCCCAGTTTTTTTTTTTCAAAGGCACTTTGCTGGGCTGTAACAGCCGGCTCATGGTCTGCCTGTCTGAGTGCAGCTGCCCTTTGTGCTCGGTACATTACAGAGGTGGCTGGTTTGAGTAGGAAGATCTCTTCTCTCCTTATTTGGTCGTGTTTGCTCTGCATCGGTTTTGAGAGCCTGTCGCCGCAGACGACGAGACATCACTCTAACCCGATCACTTCCCGACTCATCAGCGTGATTACCGTCGGCTTTGGGTGTTTTTCTTCGCTCACGTCTTGTTTACGTTTGATTTTTTTTTGACATTGAAGGTCGCCACTAATTGATGATCCTTCGTCTGTCTTGTCGCCCTCCGTTGCTGAACACTGAGGCTGTCGTGCAGCTCCTCCTTGTGTCTTAATTGAGCCTGGATCGTTTCCACCTGCGCCTCATCAGCTCTCCTGTGCGCATATTCGCTCTCCAGTCTGTCCTCTCGGCTTTGTCCTCATGTCTTGCCTTTGTCCTGTTCCCTGTCAGCAAGACTCCCTGTCTGTCTGGAAAAACATGTTTTTCAGCTCCTCCGACATGCTTCTGCGTCCTTTTCAAAAGCGTCACACGTTCACATCGTTGGAGGGTTTCGTGTTTTTGGACCTGAGGGAGGAAACCAGAAAGCGTTCAGTGTCTCATTCGGGGACACTTTGACATATCGTTCAAAGCGAGATGGGCTTGCACGTGTAACCTTTAGGTTTGCAGATGACCGGCTGGACCGGAGACGTCCATCAGTCACGCGCGTCAGTCGCTGGTTGTTTTTCTCGCTGCTTCTTCGCCTTCCAGCACTTTCCTTCCTCTTCATGTCTTCCTGTTTGTTGACCCTCCGTTTAATCCTGGACCCTCAGCGTTTTCTTCGACAGACTTGAATCCAACAGGTTTTAATGAATTTCTTTAGTTTTCAAACTCTGACAGAAAAAGGAACCAAAACAAGGAAGAAATTTAAGATCGACGACTATGTTTTTTCTACGGATTAAAAGTGACAGAGATAAAGGTGTTAACGAGACTGTATTTGTACTCACGGTTTAATTTTTGTACCGCTTTCATTGTGATTCACAAAGCGAAGCATGGTGGGAACGAATCCATGGAGGTAGAAAAGAAGGGGGGGCGACAGAAATCATGGCCGACAGGACGGCCGGCGGTTTATGGCAAGCAAAATCAAACATGACGTGTTCAGCGGGGCGAAGCGGTCGGTCAGCATCAGAAACAGAACGCCACTGATGGACTCGATCAGCACTTTGTGTGCGAATGTCGTCCCACCATCTGAAGACAAACGAGCGGCTTCTTTGCTCTCACTTCTTGCTGTTCGGCCTAAAGTCTGAGCGATTGACAAGTAAATGAGCGTTTTATTGAGATGCTTCGCGCTATTTTGGGACCTGAGATCGAGTCGGAGCCATTGTAGGTTTGCAGCCTGAAAGAGAAAACAGCCTGTTTCTCTTCCTCACCGTCTCTGTGAAGCTTCCTGTGAAACGCCGCGGTCGAGATCGACCCTCGCTGAACTTTGTCGACGTCATATTTTTTTTTGCGAACAATTTAAGCATCACACCTTCTTCGCACAGCGACTGGCCACGTGTGCGGAGGTGAGAAAAACCTGGCGGGGTGCGAACTCCCCCGTCTGTCCTCCAGCTTTACGGACAACCGAACGGCCCTCCTTTCTGCCTGCTCGTTTGACTGAATCAGACTCGCCAGGCTTCCTCGCAAGCCACTGGGCCTGTCTGCCTGTTTGCTTCCCTTGCTGGTGACTGGCAGGACTTACTTGTGCTCCACCTGCCAAATTTCCTCTGCTCTCCTATCTGCCTACCCACCATCTGCCTCCCGCGATGCTTTTATCAAAGGGGTAAAAAAAAGGGAATTAAACAAACACACGTCTTATTCTTGACATAACGTGTGAAGTAGTTCATTCCTTAATCTTAATGCAACCAGATGTGAAGTTGATCGAGACTCGGATCACTTCTTGATTTGTTCGGTCTCGTTCTCTCAGTCGCGCCATCTTCTTCTTTTTCTCCCTTATCTGTGTCTTGCATGTGCTCCGTGTGAACTTTGAGCCTCGTCAATATATCAATAGCTCATATTTGTGTTACTGGAAGCGAAGCATTTTTCTCCAGACGTCATTTATCAGAATCAATTACCGAATGAGACAAAAGTAACACATGTGATGCCTTGAGAATAGGACTTGACGCTCATTCAGCAGAGTCCTTTATTGCATGTTTCTTTTGTAAGTGTACCGATGATTTAAATGGATATAAATCTAATGCAAAGTTCCATATGTGTCACCAGGAGTGAGCTAAAACGGTACACTCACAGGGTCCGTGAGCACATTTGTCTCACACTGTCTCACCTTGAGTGGACGTTTCTTTTACACGGATGAGTCAATCAACAGCGCAGCAGACGTCAGACGCCAAGAAAATGAATGAAAGGTGGATTTGAAAGTCAAGTGTCAGCAAACGGATTGCTCCACTGAAGATTCACTCAGTTACCTCAATGGAGAAATGGAGGAAAAAAGAGGAAATTGAACGACAGAAGGAGAATTGAATGAGCTTCAATGTCGTGATTAAACCTCCCGGTGACTCGGCGTGTCGGCTGGTCACCCCTCAATCCCTCTGCCTCTTTCCCCCGACAGCCGGATCATGAAGACTAATTGCCTCTCCGCTCGTATCTTCACAGCGAATCAGCCCACCTGCTCGTCCGATCGGATATCACACTTGCCGTTAATGTAACGACATCAAAGACATTGTCATCAAGCGGCTCGGCCCGGCAAATTAACACGTCTCCGTCTTAATCCCGGAAAGATTAAGCCGCCTAATCGTGCAGAGAAAAAACGCTGCGATGGTCAACTGTGATGAGCCACAGAGAGAACGTTGACGCCGGTGTTTCCTCAAAAGTGCAGCGGAGACATAAAAAGCAAAGCTGGAGGAGAGAGAAACGAGCTGAAACTTACAATGTTCACAGACGCTCGGAGGGAGCTCCTTCATATTAATGAGGCTGTTCGTTTGCACCCAAGCCGGTCGACGCAACTTCTCGTGTTTAGGCAACGTTGCGACGCATCCACGGGAATTTATGAACGACTCGCAGGCCCTCGCGTGAACATAAGCACACGCTTAACCGCCACAAGACGCCGAGCAGCCAGACACAAATGCACATGTGTGACGCACATCCGCAGTCTCAGAAACGATGTGCAGGCGGGAGACCGGCGTGACGAAGCCGCGCAGCCCTGCTCCTCAACGCTCGCGTCAACGATGTCGTTTTGATTGATGCTAATGAAGCAGATTATCTCCGCGGTTTGTAGCCGAGCGCCAGAGTCACATCTGCATTAGCGGCTGGCTTTTAAATCACGGCCTCATTGGCTCGGTGGCACGTCGTCTGGGCCGCCGTCAGAGATCGCCTAAGATTGAAACGTGGCCGCACTGGACGGCCGTCGTGAGGCCGCCAACTCCCCCGTGATTACTGCGGCTCGTTAGTATCAACGCGAGGCTAACGCGAGAATCAATGCTGCTTATCAATCACAAAGGGACAACTTTGACATATTTTGCAGGGAAAATGTCAGTTAAAAAAAGGATATTGTGGCCAGAAACTAAAGTCCAATCGTGTGAGTTGGATTGTTATTGTTGTTAGCTCGATAAGTATGAAATTATTATTACAAACATACTTATTTTATTGTTGTTAATAGGCGGCGAAAACTCCAAACAAGTTCTGTTGAGGCCATAAGCCTGAAAATTAAAGTTCCCCACTTAATAAAGCTGCAATTAAAAGTTAACACATGGTTGAAGATAACACAATAAGAGCAATATATTCTGAGTTATACTGTAATAAAACCCAAAGACCAAAATACATTATAAAAGATTTTAGTGCATTTTGGATGAGCGAGTAATTTAGTTTAATGGTTTGTAAATATTTGATGAAAACGCTTCAGAAATGATCCGAATTCTTCCGATTCAGCGAAGCCGTTAGGAAGGGGGAAAAAAAGGCCTCACGTGACATTATTAGAGGCTCTTTCTGCTCTCGGAGGGGATCAGCCGCGATGTGAGCTGAGTAATGATGAACAGGAAGAAGCAGGAGGACAAAATAAAGATGGCCGCACATCAGAAGAAGAAACCTGAGCGGCGGAGAAACGCGACGGGATTCGTGCCGCGGGAGCAATGCGTCACGAAGCGGCGGTCAAATGATGCGACGGTGGATCCCCGCGCGTGTTTACAGAAAGTGCAGCTGAAGCTCCTTCATTAGTCCCACATTTCATTCTATGTGTAAATCTCCCGACTTCCCTCCACGCTTGTTATGTTTCCTGCACATCTGTGGGCATCCGAGCGCATCCTGCCGTTACTGAGCGTATCTGTGCGCGTTGTTTTGTATTTATTTCCCTGTTGTGTTACTGCAGAGTTGTGCGTTTCCTTGCATGCTGATAACTTCTCGCTTATTTGCCGTTATGCACATCCAAACTGCAGTTTGCGTTACCGGTTATGTGTCGTCCTTACGTTGATGGACGTCGTATTATGTTATCCTTGATGGCGGCCGTTTGTCTGAGTGAAATGACACGGTTGTCGGGTGGCGGAGACGTTCACGGCGCCGCGTTTCGCCAGACCCCCGCTATCTAACGGCAGTCGTCCGTTCAGCCGAGGAGTCAATGAGGCATCGTTGTGTCTGTGAACTCACAGGAGACGGAGGTGATCCCCGTCACCTCGCGCACGCGGTGCCGCCGACAATTTATTTCATGGCTCCGGTGGATTCGAGTGGAGGACGCTGCTCCCCCCCCCCCCCCTTCATACAGAAGCCTGGTTACCCTGGAGGTGAAGCTATAACCACAGTCAGCGGGGTTATACACTGGTCAGGAATGCATCATCAGACACCGAGAGCAGGTCGGACACGGGGTGGATGCTTCCCCGGGACCGATGACGCGGCTCAGCGCCGCCTGACGTGACCCCGGCCAGAAATCCAGCAGGATCGATGGGCTTTCGTCCTCCAACCAGGACCATGAATTATTAATCCACGCAATTCTAGACAGGCACTCGGAGGAGCGCGTACATCCGCCGGGCCACATGCGAGCGATTCTTTCCGGATGTGGGATCCAGACCGACCCAGATCGGCCCCAGTTCAGATCGTAACCTCCTGCAGAATCCCACAGAGCCAACTTTTTATTCCAAGATCTGTATTTCTCCCTTTTCCGGGGAAGGAAAAATCCTCTCTCACTTCAGGATTTAACCAAAAAATCACCACAAGACTGAAAACTGGCACAGTGAAAATAAAATAACCTATTTTTTTGCTGCGTCGGGTGACTTTTTTGGCCACCGCTATTAAAATTTACCATTTGAAGAACATTTAAATCCGTTTAATGTTCAGGAATGAAAGAATGGAAACAAATCGTGCGGCTCTTCCTGAATTTTAGTTTTGCTTTCAGCTCAGTTTCAATCAGCCCCCCCCCCCCCCCCCCGCTCTCTAATTGAGACATCTCCCGTTTTCGTGAGAGTCTCCCGGCGGCTCTCAGATTGAAATGAAGTTGAGTAATCATCACTGGCAGCGCTGGCTTCCTAATGATCGTCACATTTGTTTACGAGTGGCCATTAAATAACGGGGCGTTCGGCGTCTGGTGTCGAAACGAGGCGGCTCTCCGGGCGGCAGGAGGACGCCGTCGATCCGCGATGACGGGTCCGAGAAGAAAAACCGTGATTGCGAGATGCGACGTTCCAGCGGCGGCGCTGACACCTGATCTCCATAATGGCACCTGAGATGAATCCGACAGCCGCCGCCGCCGTCTCCCGCTCCGGCCTCTCTCTCCAGCTGACCGATGCGCCTCCTCCCGGCTCATCCCGCCATCATCCCCGCTTCTTTATCCGTGATGGATCCGGCCTCTTGTCATTGACAGGACAGCTTTGGGGGTCATGCGGTAAAAACCGAGTGACCGGCGCCCGTGCACGAGGCGGACGCGGGTCAGCGCGCGCTTGACGACGGGGCAATCACAAAGAGGCTGCTGTTTGAAAAGAGCAATTTCTGTAGGTGTTATTTGGTCTCCTTGGGTGAATTGCCAACAAGGCGGCTGATTTGTAATTTCACACGGAGGCAGAGAGTAAACACACGAGCTCAACGCGGGATTTGAGGCGAAATTCAAGAGAAATTGGGGGGAAAAAAATATCCAAATTCGCGTTTGTGCGCAGAAAAGACGATTGTGTTCAGAGTTTCTTGTGTCGTCTCGTTGATTATACTTTTTTGAGCAGATTGTTTTTCAAATCTGTTTTCAGAACACTTGTTGATTAGCAGGCAACTTCAAAATAAAAGCGCTGGTGAGTTTCAGGAGTTAGATGTGATGAACGCCGATCCTTGGCCCCCCCCAGAGAAAGTCTAGGATGCCAGGATCGGAAACTTACAACGAGAGCATCAGTGAAAGTCCGACAGGAAACCTGTCAAACTTCAACTTTCACGTCCTGAACGTTGTTTATCTTTTTTCTATTAAGATATTTGAAAGGCAATAAATACATCGAAGCTGAGTGAAAGTGAGCGTCGCATTTTAATGGGCTTTCGGCGCCGCGCGGAGACGTTTGGCTGAGACGGACCGTAATAACTGCTGCCTCAAGCAAAAAGCTCGACGCCGTTATGAAAATGCGATGGTGTCGTCAAGCTCATTACACACCTGGGAGGACGCCTACACACCACTAATCCACATCCTCCTTAAGGTGTCAAAATGTAACGCTCCCCAGAGTTTCAGGGGCTGCAGACGTACCTGACGTACAAAAAAAATGAAAAGAAATCGGTGGGTTTCATTTGAAAACGGGGGGAAACATTTATTAACATGAGAGAGTTGCACGAAAGAAGGAGAAAGAACAGCAGGTAAAGATGTTTTCTCATTTACATCAACACAGGGAATGGAGTTTGATGGGAAATTACTGTTCACACATGCACAAACACACACAGACACACGCACACATCGGCACCCCGGGGGTATCTGCTCATGAAGTGAAATAGATCGTCGTCGTCTTGACCCTGTGATTTCCGAAGGGAAAGCAAGAAATTAACGGCTTGATTGCTGAACATATTTCACACTGAGTTGATGCCTCCGCAAAGTGAATATATTGACAGCCAGACATGTTTATGTTTGGACTGTACGTCCCACAACTTTGACGCAAGAAATGAAGCTAATTTGAGCAAATATGAATTCTTTGTTGATGCAACTCGCTCCTTTCACTTCAGAAGTGTTTTCCGTATTTGACAGACGCAGAGCACTCAACAATACACAAACAAAAACACTCCCACTTTTGTATTTAATTGCCATTCCGGTATGAACTTTCGATGGTTTTCTGCAGACTTGAACGAGTTTGTTGTTCCTCCTTTTACCTGAACTTAAAAGTCCAAACAGTTGAGGCCTAAAACCCACCTGAATTTGGACAAAATGCCCGCATGGATTCTTGTATTTACAAGAACACCGAGTCCAAATATGATGAGGAGATAAGCTGCTTTCTGTTCCCGTATCAGCGCCATAAATATACCCACGTGCCTTTTCTCTCCCTCCCTTCTTTTCCCGTTTCTTTCTTTCCTCCCCTCATTTCCATTTCTCCCCGCTCACTATGGAAAACGCCTTGGGAATTGCACCGGCAGCCCCCTCTGATGTTGCGCACATCGTGTCACGTCTAAATGAGCCATAAGGGAGCAGAATATCACTGCCAACTGTCATCCTGTGAAAGAAAAACCACACGCTCACATATGCAGGAAGTGTGTGGGCATATGTCAGCGCTCGCTTTGCTCTCGGCCTAAAGCTCCCAAACGGTGGTGGTGGCTGGAAAAAAAGAAGAAAACACAGTCGACGCTCCTCATGTGTGTTTTGTAATCTTCCGCCTGCACTTACGCTAAATTGTCGTGAACTCTCGTGTGTGTCGCCGCCATCCAACATGTATTTTAATGCGCCGCATGATGAGAGCGGCGTATGCGTGCGCTCATTCATCTGTGTCTGCGCGCAAGACTATTAATTAAGGAAACGACTGCTGCCAAGGTCTGTTTGGCAATTAATATTGGATTATCTGACTCCAGAGGAGCAGCCCCCCCCCCACCTACCCCACCCCACTCCCCCCCCCCCCCCCCCCGCAGCCTGATGTGCAAACAAACATGAACAAACAGCACATCCTCCCATGTCGTTGCCAGCGCAATATTTTGATTCTAGCGTTTTGATTCCGATGATGACAGGAACGGATCCGACGTCTTGGCTCCGTATAAAAGACGAATAATCCGCAACGCGTCGGCGGGCTCCGTTCACCGCAGGTCCAAGCCGCTGCGGCGAAACCCGTAAAAAGCCGGAAATTTCATGACACGCCCCCCCCCCACCCCCCATTCACTCCCGGAGCCTCGCTAACAAGGCGGGAGAGAGCGGAGTCTCGCCGCTGCTCGTCAGCCGAGCGCGTCGCTTCACGGGCGCTTTCCTCGGCGAGGCTGCGTTCACACCTCGCAGGTCTGGTTTGATGAGAACAAACTGACGCCGTTTGAGCTTTTCGTGTGGTCCTTACGTCCAAGCGTACGAAGAGTCCGGACAGAAAGTTCCAACCTGGACAAGGAGCGCTGCCCACCGCACCTCCCTGTCTACATCAAACTGACGTAGAACCAGGATCAAAACGCTGCAGATCTTCATCGCTCATTCGCACATTTCGCGAGTTGTCAGGTGGGAGAGAATCATCTTAATCCCATGGGTGCATTTAGCACTTGGACACTTTAGTACATAATCGAGATACACTAAGAAAGACTTCATTATCACATCTCGTCTTTTGCTCCTGTGTTGAAAAAAAGCAACCAAGGAACCAATGAATGCAAACAAAACTGGACTCAAATGTGGGTTTTTGGATTAAAAATGTAAACCGTCAGACGTCTGAGGACTTAAACCACGATCTCAGAGGTGCTTTCCGCACCCGCCTGTGTTTTGCACGTCATTACGGTGTAAAGTGTCTTTTTTGGGGACAGTCCAGCACATGGTCAAGATGAAGATGAGCGCAGAAACACGCCAGGGGACACCAGGAGTTCTGACAGTCACTGCAGGCGAAGCCCCGAGCGTTAGTGACAGCTTTGCCTTGTTTAAACACACACACACACACACACACACACACACACACACACACACACACACACACACACACCAAAGGGGTGATTAGGGTCAGTGACAGGGTGCAAGCGAAGCCCTTTCTCTTGCTTCGCCTCTTGCTCCCGCCCGCCGCTTCCCTCTGTCCTACACCGTCACCCCAAGGTGCTCAGAGCCGGTGACAAGGGGCCCCCGAGGGCCAAAAGCCTGTCGGACACTGACAACTGACCGTTGACAGCGTCTCCCAAAGGTACCGACACACTCCGATACACAGCACCCCCCCCCATGTCTTACCGACCCCCTTTACTCTGTCATCCTCCCCCATTCCTTTTCTCCGCCTCCCTTTGCCTTTGTCCTCTTTTCTATCACTTTACTTTTTCCCCCCTCCATCTTTTCCTCTTTTCCAGGCGCAAACCGCTGACCCAGGCAGTTCTCCCGGAGACGGCGTGTTCCCGTCAGCCCCCGCCCCCCCCTCCCCATGCTCCCCCCGCCTCCCAAGCCCAAGGATAGCAGCCGGCACCGGGGGGGCCTAAATGGTTTTGACCGTTCCCGAAGCCCCAGAGGGGTTTGTAAGGCCGCTGCGCTGGTGGGTTGAAGAGCTGAAGGTCTGTTGGAGGCCGGGGACGCTGCAGGGTCCTACTTAAAGGTTTCACTAAAACCCACTGACCAAATATGCTTCAATTCCCATCAAATTAGCACTCCGCTTTCTGGTTTTCTTGATATAACCTTCAGGTTGAGGCTGTGTCACATTTTACAGAGGTGCACTTTTGGACTGGCGTCTGTTGAAACCACGTGTGCTCATTGAATGTATTTCAACCCCCTCCTTAAAACCTGTTCGAATTCTGCAACATGCCACGTTAGCGCAGCGAAAGGAGCCATCAGACGACGGGCCGCGAGCGCCGAAACAACGTTGCCCAACCAGCAGCGCCCCAAAACGCCGTCACAAGTCAGGGTGAGTCAGAGTGTCTAGAGAGAGGGTTTGTTTTTTCTTCTGCAAACCCGAGCAAGAATGTGGGCGGCCGGGACTCTGCTGGGAGAGCGGCTTGTTTTCCTCGTGCCAAGGATGGTGGTTCAATACCCTCCCCCCTACCTGACCTGACCATGTGTCGGAGTGCCCTTCAGCAAGACACGGAGCCCCCAAGCTGCTCCGGACGCTGTGTGGGCGCCGCGCAAGGCTGCTGTCACCGAAATGTCTCCAGCGGAGACTCGAGTCGAGACCGTTTGCCAACTGGCCTTCCCGTCCATTGAGGTGGAAGCTTCAGGCTGCCAAACAAGGTAAAAAAAAACGACGTGTTCGTCGAACCAGTGTGAACAGGAAAAGGGTCGTCAGCCGGAGATTAAAGGAAAAGATGCCAGAGAGCTGAAACTCGCTGTGTCGCTTCGCTTCTTCAAAGCATTCTTGGTAAAATCCAGCCGAAAAAACTGCATTTCGGAAATCCTCAAAAGCGGCCGATCTGGCACATCAACAAAGCAACGTCTGAAAGTTTCTTGTATTCTCATTTTTCCTCCCTTTGAATCTTGATTTTTAAACTGAAGTGGATCTTTTTAAACGCAGAATTGCGCAACGTCAAAGCTTCTCCGTTCCCTCTGTGTCTCAGCCTGTCAAGGCAAGTGCTTTATCGCTTCTTCTGCCCTTTGAATCAACATTTCCAAAGAAAATGACTGCAAATTCAGAGCGCGTGAGATCATAAAAAGGGTTAGGAAAAAAAATGAAGCTCAATCTGTGATACAGACAGACGGCATCAGGAAATGAGTTTCCCAGTTTACCGGATGGGAAAACATGAAAGAGAAAGATGTTTAACAAAGCTGCCTGACTGAGGACAGCCTTGGGACACGGCGGAGAAGAAACGACGCGGCGGTGATTCTGCACACAACAGCGTCCTCAGTCAATAAAAGGCAGAACCTTATTGAGCAGATCTGCAGCGATAAAACCTCAGCAGAACCTTTTCCGTCTCCGTTATTTAATGGGATGTAAATATTTCTTAAAATCCCAACAGTAAGCGACCCGCCGAGCTCCACTTCCTGTACACTAAACTCCCCGAATGGACCATGAATAATTAATGGACGGCTACTTTTAGACAACGGCTGTCAAAATACCCGTTGATGTAGAGCTCCGGCGTCCAAAACAAACACCGTCTCGGATAAATGTTGGAGCGCCGTTCGGAGCGGCGGTGGCGGCAGTGCGTATAAATCAGAGGAGTGCTCGCTGGCAGCTTCATTAACAAAGAACTTACACAGCTTTGTGTCTCACACACACACACACACACACGCACACGCACACGCACACACACACACACACACACACACACACATTCACGAACACTTGTAGCTTTCACCTTTCATCGTTGATCAGATCCACTTGAAAGACGTTTTTGTTTACATGTAAAGACGAAACCGAATTCTTGACCTACTTCTTCTTCTTCTGCTGTCTCGCGTTTGCTGCGACGCTTCATTCATTTGGCTCTTTCTTCAACGATCCTGGACTAAGTGGATCGCTTGTGAAGTGCCTCTGTCGTTTCATTGAGCGCTCTCGGCCCAAAAGTGCAAGAAAAACTAGAGTAAAAAGAGGAAAGTCGACACTGACGCTGCTTATCGTCATGGCAACAACAAGCATTGTTTCCAGCATCATTCTCAGCACGTGTAAACACTCACTGACTGACTGAGACGTTAACTGGGTCCTTTAAAGCATATCTAAATAGTTTCTGAGCCCCTCCCACAATGAGAAATGTATGTTAATACAAAAGTATTAAAACTTACTGCATCTTTTTTCCCTATATGAAAATGTTTTACTCCCTACATGCTACTTCAAGTAGGAGGTTGTTGAACTATTTAGATTACATTTGTTGGTGTAGTTTTTTTGTTTGTTTTTTGGGGATAAAACATATAAATACAACAAAAGAGAGCCACGTTTGATGTCGTTAAGACAATCTAGCATGAAAAAATTGCCTGTATTAGTAACACAATACACAATGCTGTGTGTTTCTCTGTAAACTCACACCGTAATGTAAAAGCTTGCATCAGATTGCTAAAATATGGAGGAAAATTATGCAAATAAATTGTTGTTTTTCTTCACGCGGGAGTTCAAAGGTTCAGCTTACTTTGTAGGAGTCATAATGGACTTTCTGCAGATGTAAATAAATGGAGGTTTTTTTCAGGAGACGGCTCGTTTGTGTTTATCACCCCGACTTTATGAGACAATCGGAGGAAGTCCATCGACTTGCTGAAGTGGACTCGCCGCAAGTACGAGCCGTCCAGACCTGAGTCAGCAGCGTCTGAGCTGGCCGGCTGCAGGTACCGCGGCTCGGTGAGGAAATACGGCGCGCTGAGTAAATCTCTCCGACTCCGCCCGGAAACACAAATGTGAAGGCACCTCGGGTGACTGTGTGCTGGGAGCAAATGGATTTGTTGTGTATGCAGAATAAATTTCACATTGCAAACCTCTCCGTCGCGTTCCTTCCTCCCGTCTCGATGAGCTCCTTCAGCATGCAGACAAAAAAACCCCCCAAAACCAGATTAGAATACAAAAAACCATGCGTACATTTTTTAGACGTACAGGCAGCGAAGCCGGCGTTGAATCTGGGTGGCAGCAAAACAACTCAAAGAAAGAGAGGTTTTCGGTTCTCCTTTAGTGCCGTGAATACGTCTCATAAACACAAATATTAGCACGGTAATCTTTATCTCGCTGCGGCAGCTCCAGTGCGGCTTCAAATCGCCCGCTTTGCCATCTCGGGCTGAATGCAGCGTTATTAAGAGGAGCTGATCTCATGCGGAGACAAAACGCTGCCGCTCTTCTGTTCGGTTCCTCTGGACGTTCGTATCTGTTCTCGGGGGCGAACTCGGCTCAGATACAGACGTATCGGAAGGACGAGGCGACAACACGTCGTTACATTTCGTTTTTTAGCGGCAGCACCTTTTTGCAGAGCCCCTGGTGAAGTGGACCCCTCTTCATCTTCTTTGTAGTTTCCTGTGTCAGAGCGCGGATTCAAATTGAACACTTAAGATGATGCATCTTCACTGAATATACATGGTTATCATTCAATCTAAATGAAGAGGACTTTTTTTTGTAGCTTTTGCAAAATAAATGAGTGTTTTGGACATCCTCTGTCTTCATTTTTGCTTCTTTTTTGAGTCATTTAGATGCCTCTTCCTCTCCAAACATCTGTTTTATTTCCATTTTTCTTTTCGAGAGCTGGACGCAATCCGTCTCTGTTGTTTATTGCTGTGTAATTTATCCAGGAGTGCGATGAAGAAATATAAATTGAGTGAGAGCGCGTTGATTTTATAGCTTCCCTCGTGTACCAACGGCGGCTGCAAACCCTGATTCTGCTCTGCGATCGTATTTTTTAAACACGGTGTTGATCAGGACCGGAGCTCTCTTGCCTGCATCTCAGACAACACCACCTCCAGCCGTGACAAGTGTTTCTCTGGAGTACCGGAGGAAATCTGTCACCGTCTCCTTGGTGACACCAGCATGTGTGAGCTTCGCGGGTTGCGAAATGAGACGCCGCCGCGATCGACTCCTCTGGTTGTCGGCACTAACTCTGCGGCTTCTGGTTGACGCGTATCGACAGGCCTGCCAGGATATTTGGAGCGGCCCTGACGATGCAAAGGATCGTGCGGCTGTTAAAATTATGGATATAATTAATAGCAGACGGATGACGGGTGGGGGCAAAAAATACATAAACACTTGCATTTTCTTAATTAAACACTGGGGCTCAGTCGTGGCTCCAGCTGCTCGGTCCGTCTCTGACAAGTGAGCGGATGAACGGACGAAAAGACGACGCTGACCTGCGGATTTTCGGACAATGTCAAAGCTGATTTACACGCCAGGCGTACTCAAAAGCCAAAACCTCATTAAAACTGGATTTAACTCAAACTTTCACCATCTTTTACCACCATCTGCTGAAATTTACCACTTAAACAAGACTTTAAATACTGATTTAGGACTAAGTGGAGCCAATGATGCATCAACACTGTACCTTCTTTCTCGTAACGGATCATTAAGTATTTATATCGCCATGCTCGTCCAGCTGGAGAACATTAATGGGAATATATCGGCTCGACGAAATGTGTCACTGCTGAGCTTAAAACTGTGATCAAGAGGAAGAGTGCTGAAGACCTTTTCAAAATAAAATACCCAAGTCACTCTGTAACTTTTTGCAACTGTAGATTTTGAACATTAATGGACGTTTGCCACTGAAAAGCATTCTTGTTTTCTCTTAACTGCACATGTTTTGGGGTTTTTCCATTTGGTACAAGTACTTTCTTATGGATACTTTCTGAGGAAAATGTGGCTTAACTGCAGTGTCATCAGAATGCCAGAAAGCCACAGGAAGTGACATCGATGTATGAGTCAAGAAGACGACTCCCTGACATGAACAAAATCTGCAGCGTTCAATTCCTGGCAACAGCGACGGAGCATTTTTATGATCCCTGTCGATGAAGTCAACAAAGCTCCACGTAAATAAACAAACATGGCCGACTTGAGCGGCTTTACAGTCGCTGCAATGTTGTGTGGCATCTGTGTTACATTCAAAGGACGTCACGGAAGCGAGTTGAGCTGAGTGGTGCTGAAGTCGCGTGTTGGAGAAGCAGCGTCGTTGTGACCCGAAAGCAACTCGATGAATAACTTGTCCAAAAAGAGAGGAAAAAATCTCAGTCGGCTGGTTGAGTTTCACGTCGGCGGAGCGTCGCCTGCATCCCGTCACACGTGCTCTCAGGTAAAAGCCTCGAACGCAACAGCAAGAAAGCGAGTCGCACGCGCAAAACCCGACGAATACAAGTGATAATTAACACTCCAAACTCGAGATTTTTGCCCGAGTGTTTCGGCGAGCATATGTTTGCGTCGTCGCTGCGGGGGTGTCGGCGTTCAGCTGGAAGCAAAGCAGAGCACGCTCGCCCCTCCGAGCGGCTCGCGTGGCTCCAAACTCGGGTTGGCTCCTGTTTTTTAATGTGTTTTGCTGCAGTGACCTTTCATTTTGAATGCATTAAGCATAAATCTGTTGTATAGTGCTTGGCAAAAAAACATAAAAAAAAAAAAAAAAACACCCAGCAACCTTTGCTTCTGCTCAGGCCCAGCTTGCATTACACTGGGAACTGAACCAGAATCACTTAAATTATTGAAAACGGCCTCCTTCCCAACGTCTCTGAGTGGGGGCAAAAGGTGCCCCCTGGCATGAAACGGACAGCAGATGCTTCACGTGTTCGGCCACCGAGACGTCCACGTCTTTCAGTGACCCTTTGGCGTTTTAGGACCGCCGGCACGCCGAGGTACCGCGCGCCTTTGTCGGGGTTTTTTTTTCGACGCCGTTCTTCGGATGCTTTCCATCCAACTTCCTGCCGTAGGTTTCCGACTCCTGACTGCAGACCGCTGTCGGCGCGAAGCCACAAGCTTGCGGGTGATGAGCCCCCCCCGCCCCCTAAGTGCTCGTCCAGCCTGCCAGCTCGGTGCAGTACACAGGAGGTCCGAGCCAACAGTAGCAGTTAGCTGAGCCTTTATTTATGAAAGGGGGATTTGCTCTCTTCATGTTAAGTAGCTGGCGGAGCGGCAGCCAAAGAAAATCACTAATACTTCCTTCCCCTTCCTCCCGTTCCTCCTTCGTACCCTCCGGAAGGAGAGGACATCGGGGCCGAGCCCACCGGGGTTTTTGGCTGCTGTCTTTATGTCCTCACTTTAAAGGCTGCATTTATATTTACTGTACATATCGTCTCACTGTAAAGCAGAAAAAACAAGCTGCGGATGACTGCAGTGAAACTTTGCGCTCCGCTTCTTAATCTGATTATGCTCCCACCTCCTTCCTCACTCCTCCTCCTCGGGAAGAGGACGGAGGAGAGCTTGTAACTGACTGCTGCCTGAAAAAAAAAACGGTGATCAAAACTCCTCTATTTTATGTTTGCACGTCTTTTTTCCTCACTCTGTCTCTTCAAAAATAGCTCCCTGAAAACAAAACAATCCCGTCTTTCCGAGGTGCCAGATTCTGTCAACACAGAGTTGGATTTCTCCCTCTTTGCGACGCCATCGTCAGGGGGGGGGGGGGGACGCAGAGTCGGCTCTCCCAGCAGCATCTGCGGCTTGAGCTGCACTCTGTCTTGGTCCACTAATCGCCAGAGCTGCCCGGGGTTTAAGTGCTTGGCTCAAGGGCAGCTCAGTGGTAGTTATTGACCGCGGCGTCGCCGTACAGTCGTTCCGCCCACTCGGATCGTTTTCCCAGATGATTCGCGAAATCCAGCCGGAAAGACGGCGACAAATTAAAAGGAAGAACAAGAGAGCGTGAAGATAAGATGTTTATTTTGGCCTCAGGAGCAAAAATACTGCTGCTGCTTAAAAGCCTTTACCAGCTGGTCGGAGGATGGACAACGTGAAAGCTCAAGAAAAAAGCAGGCCCTCGCAAAAGCAGAGGAGAAGATGAATGGATGAATGAAGGGACTATGTTAGAGTTTGTGTCCCTTTCGTGGTGCAGAAATACTCCTACCTGCCTCCTTTGTACTGACGAAGATGCAGTGGCCACAGAGAGCTGCAGGTGTTCTCCCAAACCTCCTCTGGGTCTTTAAGCTGACGTGTACACGTATTAATAAACACTGATGAAATAGAAACCCAAATCCGCGTGCGCGCTGCAGTCGACATGAAGGAAAGTGTCCGTCTCTTTCTCGTAGTGTTTGATTCCACTTGACATCCATGAGCGTCGTAATCCCGCGTTTTTACCGCGTCACATTTGGTGCTACGCCGACTTTCTTCTGGATTCATTGTAGAGCTGTAAGAAGCGTCGGCACCACGTGGGCGTGTGATGGAGCCGGAATCTCAGCTGTTCAACTCTGTTTGTGCTTCGACAGCGTCGACCTGGATAAATATTTATGGAGCCTTTCTCGAGAGCATCCATGAACGGGTTCGTTCGGTGTGTTCAAAGTGAAACTAAAGAGAAACGATTTCAAGGAACTTGAAGTTGTTTTGGATCAATTTTATTCGTCATTGACATGAACTGTGTGCGTGAGTGACGATAAGGCTTGAAAATAAGGTAATTAATCCTGTTGATTCTCTTTGTCATCGAGATTTTGATTTTATTTACAGTCCCACTAATATCTAAGCAGGAAGTCTGAATTTGTACACTTTTGTTTTTTTAACCAGTTAAACTTTAAACTATTTAAAATACAAGCGAGTAAGTTAATTTTGAGGATTGTCTTCAAGAGCACTTTTATTTTGAAGGCTCCTGCTTCTTC
>JASSRZ010001983.1:0-40188 GCA_032164315.1 Malacoctenus gilli
AGATAAGATAAGATAAGATAAGATAAACCTTTATTAGTCCCACAATGGGGAAATTGCACATTACAGCAGCAGCAGGTCTGAACGAGAAAGAGGAATTTACCAAAACTGAATAAATAAGTACAGAAATGAAAAAGATCAAAAATTAAATGCACAATAAGTAAATATGAGCGTTGAGTCATACAGTTGGAGTGGAATGAAAAGTTGTGTGTGTACCAAAGTGCGAGATTGTGGTGTGCGATATGTGAAGATGTCCTTGTGTTACCTGGAGCAGTGTCTGTTACACATAAGAGTCTGTAAAATAAAATCCAAACTGTGTTTGATCTGGAAATTGTACTTCTGCTCAGTCTGCTGAGCCTTTGTCAGTGTGAGGTAACACAATGAGGGACTGTTTGTTGTGATAAAGTTTGTCATTTTCACTGGTTTGTATGGAGAGTGTGAGGAGACACTGCAGGTCAGAGAGCGAGCTCTGACCTCGGGACTCTCTGACCTCCCTCTGTGCAGAGGCTGCCATGCTGCTTTCCATTTAGCCCTGATCTGGAAGCCAGCATGAACCACTGAGAGGACACTACTGTGCAGGACTATCCTTTTCATGCTGACTTCTATCCTGTGGATCGTTCTCTTGGTCGAGACACACACGGAGTTTATCAGATGCACTTTTCATTGATATGAAGCCGCTTTTCAGGAGAGAAAAACCTTTCCAGAAGCAAAGCACATCGATGTGTCCCTGTTGTTCTGGCTCAGAGTGCTGTGCTGAACTGTGGTATGCCCAGTGTATAACTCAGCTGCCAGACCCAGCCGTAGCCTCTAATCACATAAATAGCCTCAGCTTGAAAAGAATGGCAGAGAGGACCACCCGGGACAGGCCCATCTGTGTGTGAACGAGTTCAGAAAACAAGGCTGCTGTGCAAACCAATCACTCCTGTTTGTACAATTCCTGCATGTGCTGAAAACACCAATGTGCAGTGGAGCAGACACAGAGAGAAAGCCTTGTCTGTCTCTTAAATACACAATGTAAAAGTTTTCTTTATAGAATCTGAAAATGGACAAAAGAAATAGAAAGATTAGTTTTAGGATGAGATCAGAGTTTTCTGCATCGTAAAAGTGGTGGGGGCCACACGATTGCCTGGTCGTTCGTGCTCTCGCCTCACAGCAACAGGGTCCTGGGTTTACAGTCAGGTTGGGCCTCTCTGTGCAGAGTTAGCATGTTCTTCCTTTTGTGTGCCTGACTTTATCTGACCTCCTCCACACAGTCAAAAACCTATTGTCTGTTGGTGACTATGAATTGTCTACATGTGTGAATGTGTGTGAATGTGTGTGTGTGTGGCTTTCTGTCACTCTGTCCAGGGTGTACAGTGCTTTTTCCTAAAGCCGGCTTTGACTGGTTCTTACAACTCCTATGACCCTTCATTGGAATAAACAGTTGGGATGGAGGAATGGATGGATGGATGGATGGATGGATGGACGGCAAAGGTTGTGCGATGTTGCCACAGTAACCAAAGCAAACTCCTTCCTGGCTCAGAAGCAGGGTGTGTTGTGGAGTTTAGAGGGTGCAGCACAGCTTGCTGACTGATCAGGTCTCTTGGAACAGGCCTGACAGCCATGAGAGGATCTGGCAAAGTGGCAATATGGAGCACTGGTAAGAGCCACAATATCAGAGATTAAGAGAACTTCCCATTAAATCTGTTAAAGGGACGAAAGGGACTAATTTGCATCTGCAGTCGGTGGTTGACAAGAGAGTCTCCAACAAGGAAACGACATACACAGCATAAAGAATGCCTACTGACCACGCCACTGTGTATTCTTATGCACTGAAAGAAAATTCATCCATTACCAAAAATGGGGATCCATTACACAGACATTTCTTTTCCCTTGAGACCGTAACAGCTCAACCTGAAAAGGACTTGGGATCAACAGACAAGATGCAGGATTGTGGAATATGATGTTCCACACCTGTGGTCCCAAACATGTTTCCTTCAAATGCCAGGAAACCTTTTTTCTTTGAATTTTTGTTTTTGTTTCCGTCACTTCTTTAGGGAATGGGACCCCTTCAGTGACCACAACTCCAAGTCCTTTAACAAGCCCAAGAGTCTGATCATGTCACACTCCCTGTTTCTGTCCTGTCTGTTTCCTGTTTTATTTTGATAGCTCACTTTGTCTTCCGTCGCAGGCTCCTTGACTTCCTCTCCTCCTGTGTGATTGCTTGTTCCCTCCCTAACATGCTGCACCTGCACCTGTGCCTGCTCTTACTCCTGATGCCCCTAGTATAAATGTGGGCTTCTGGCAGTTTGTCTGCGTTTCACCACCAGTTGCTATCAGCCCCTGCCTGTTCCGTGTACTGACCCGTTTGTTCGACCTCTGAGCTTGCCTTCCCTCCAACATTGCCTGCCTGTGCCTGATTCCCTGGACTATCTTTTGAATTTCGTTTTGCTTCGTCACTGTCGATTCCCTGTTTGGTGCACGACCTTTGCCTGTCACCGACTACGTCCCAGGATCATCTGCTTTACGCCACTGCTGGCAATTGGACTCTGGACCATTGACTTGTACTTGTGGATTAAACTATTCAAACGGCATACTGAGTGCTGTCATGCAGTTAAGTTCACTAACCCAGCCATCAGTGTTGACGGATCATTGTGTGACTCTGGAGTGAGAGCATTTATTGGACTGTAGCAGTTATCTGACAGTCAAATGAAGTTACAGCAGTTCTATTATTCCCAAAACACTTCAATGTCTGTTTATTTAAGCATAATATGCAGAGTTTTTTCTTTCATCACTGCACATACGTTAACTAAAATAATCCAAAGCGACATATTTGCTATTCTGCAGAGCAACAACAAAAATGGCTCATTGAAGAAGAGCAGCAGCGTGCAGCTTTTTCAGCTGCTCCATTAACTCCCACATAAGGACTCCGAACACTGAGACCACATGCATGAAGTGTATTTCACAACACTGGCAACAAACTGCAGGAATTATGAGAGAGTTGACTGAACATCTAAATCCATGGTTTTATTATTGCATTTCCAAGAGTATGCAGATTCTCCCATTGAAAGAGGGAAAGCTGAATTTTAAATTTCATCATCATCTTTTCCAAGGGAGGGGGTGGGTGGTTGGCAGGCCAGATTTCCGTCCTCAGTAAAAAGGGTCAGTGCAGTAATGATATGTGGCTTTACCCGGGGATTGAAGTTCTGACTGGCTACGACCTCCGCAACACTCGGCTCCCTCACAAATAAATTATTTCAGCAAGTGGAGGTTTGCTCCCGTATTTGTTTGAGCCTGAAGCATCATCAAAAGAAAAAAAAAAAATACTTTGCCTGCATGAAATACGCCTTGACATGCTTGTTTCTGAGTGGTAATTTGAATGTACATAATCCTGTAATAACAGGCATAAATCTGCAATTTACACACAGCCAAGGAAACGCATAACTCTCAACAGGTCACAGTTTATTGAACCACTTTCTCAAAACAACACAACCAAGACGCAAAGAAAAAAAAGTTATCGGTAGTTATAGGTATCAGAGATATGGACAATATGGACATGCTGGCTGTTGCTGGCAGTGTTTCTTTGCTAACCAGAGTACCTGATCTGTTAGCGTCATGGGGTCCCCACAGTGAATTACGCTTATCAGACAAGACAGCGTTTACAAAATAAAGTTGCGGATAAAGATATTGTGGTCATCTCCTTCAGTGCTTGTAGAGAAGTTTTCTCTAAAATCAGTCCGCTACAGAATCCCAGCTTGAATTCAGACATGTTCAGGAAGCAATTCTCAGTAAAGTGAACAAAGTCTCAAATTGGGGTTATAACTGTGTGGCACTTCTCCACAAATGAACTTCAGCCACTGTTCTCTGATTCCTTCATCCTTTAGGACTACTTGGAAGCTTACATTACTTTTTGAGCACCCTGGAAAAAAGCAGCTCCCCTTTTTCGACACTATCCTCTCCTCAAGTGCATCAGACAAGCCAGCTCGTAGTCGAGCATGCCAGTGGACTTGCCTGTGAGCTGGTGTATAATGAGTGGAGGGGGGAATGGAGGGAGGTGAGCCGTTTGCTCGATAATGTGCTCTCATTGGAGAAAATTAAATATGCAGCAATCTGAGCTTTGTAGAAAAAAATGCCGTTTTCTGAATTCCACCATTTCTGAACAAAGACAGAAAGCTTACAAATCCTGAACAGGGACTTTGATGCTCACTTTTGACATTCACATGGCCTCATTAGTGCACAGCAGGTCATATTATACCTCCAAAACCCCAGAAAAGTTCGTTTTGATGTCATGGCCCACTTTAAAGCTTCTCTCACAAACTCTGCAATGAGCCTGGAAAAGGCCCCAGTGTCTGTGAATGGCTCAAGCTGCTGTCAGTCAAAAAAAAAAAAAAAGAATCGGTGAAGGGACTCAGTTCAGACTGATCCTCTAATCATCATAAAGGGGTTCCAGCACCCGGGCCGCTCCCTGCTCTCATGACTCCCAGAAAAAGCCTGACAAATGCGGGCAGGACAAAAGAAAAGGTGATAAGAAGCCAATTCTGAAGCTACTTTCCATCGAGGTGTATCACATTTTAATGCCTCTTTAGTCCATGAATCATAAACACAGCAGTTCATATATGACCATAGTTTTCTGCTGCTTTCTCAGAGCAAGCTTCACTGCCATGTTTATGTGTCAAATTGAGTCATCACTTGTATGTGCATGACTGAACCCATTGCTTTTTTGACAAATGCATGTAAAAACTTTTTCAAATTGAGGAAAATGAGGCCAATATGATTCCAATATTGGTTGAACTTTGGTTCAGACCAGAAAAGTAGAAATCGAGGTGTGGGAGGTTCTGCTCTGCTCTTGTGTCAATGACATCTCTGCAATACATCACTGGAATGCGACAACCTGTTTATTGGTCACTTGAGACACAGAACCACCATATGGTTGACTAGTGAGCTGCACAGCTGCATAGCTGGGACGTATTTGGAACTGCTCACCACATGGTGCATATGAATGAAAATAAGGAAAATCTAGAGGTTTTTTTTTTTATTCTAGTTGTATATCATGTGGTGTGTGACTCCTGCTGTTGGATTTTTCTTTTTTACATGCTAATGGTTAATGGTCACATCAAATGGAAGTACTGTTTATATGCAAGAACAGTGCTTCTTTGTGCTGGGAGTTTCCCAGTCAGGGTCTTCCTGCCCTTGGCTTCACACAGTATCTGTAAATTTAGCAGCCTTCAATGGTCCGCCGTAAGAAAATAAACAGCAGTCTGGAGCTGCAAAGCTAAGCTGGCCTGGGAAAACCCAGCAGCTGTCTTTTTTCTGCCTGCGCAGTGTCGAGCGAGGCACTCAACCCTCTGCCCACCATAGCCAAACAGAGGGGGGGAGAGCAGCAGAGGGAGGGTCCAAAAGAGAGCCGACGACCAAGCCCAAGGTGAAAGGGTGCCTCGTATTGGAGACAAGCTGCGAACACTCCATCTGACTCTGTCAGTTGGTGCCAGAGTGTGGATAGTTGCACTGTCTGTCTCAAGCCTGCCTGAGAGACAGAAGCCCTCTGTTGCTTCTCTGCTGTTCCTTCTCCCTCACTTTTTCTCTCCGAGGCTTTTCATCTGCATGTGATTTAGGCAACAGGCTCAAGAGAGGCAAACTTTGAGAGCAGGGAGGGGAGGGAGTGAGAGAGGGAGGGGGAGAGAGAGGAAGGGAGGGAGGGAGAGAGAGAGAGAGAGGAAGGGAGGGAGGGAGGGAGAGAGAAAGAGAGAGAGAGAGAGTCCACTCACACGTTTGTTTAATAGCTCGGGTAAGGACTTAGGCACAGTGTTGCATCTGGACGGGGGAGCAATAGAAAAGTGAAGCCGACGAGTGCAGCCAAGCAAGAGAGGCTGCCTGGAGACTTCTGGACAGCCAGAGAGACAGAAACTGACACCCAGACGGGGGAGTGGGACCACTTGGAAAACACAAACATGGCTGCTACACCCCTTTCCTGTCTCTGCCTGCTCCACATCCTTTCAGGGATTGCCTTTCCAACTGGTGCTGCCAGACTCGGGGAACAGCAACAGTTAGAGCTGAACGTAAGACATTCTTGGTTTTCCTTTCTTTCTTTTTGAAAGTATGAAACATGCCAGACTCTTTTTTGTAAGCTGTACATGCATGCGAGGATGCTGAGGGTCTTGTGTGCACAGTTGTATAGCATGAGATGAGATTATTTGGAGTTGGGAGGGTTTTAACTGTCATTGTTGGGTGAGTGGGGCTTCACAGTGGTGCTGCGTGTTTTTGTGTCAGCAGACTTGCTCAGTGGCAAGAACCCAGATGGGTTGTGGGTTGCTCTCTGCTCCGCTGTCATGCTCCTTCTGCCCCTCCCTGACAGTTCACTAATCGAAACAAGCTGTCAAAAGTTTAACAGCCCAGAGAGACACAAAGAGTGAGAACACAACAGGCAGAGGGAATTAAAGGTCTCTGCAGGGTGCTCTCCCAATGGGGCTCGAAGGTTTATGTCTTTGGGCTGCAGTTTTAAGTTAGTCTACATTTTAAAACACATCCAGCGGACGCCTCAAAGAACTGCACACATACAGTGAATCTAGAGCATCAAACATGTGGCCTGTGGACCAAATTTGGCCCACCAGTGGGTCCACTCAGGCCCTCAAGATAATCTGATGACAGTGTCAAAATTACAAGACATCTGTTGCTAATCTGTGTGCATTGATGAGCTCACATTTTAGACAAAATGGTAGTCATAACAGAGTAGTTAGATCTGAAACTGAACAGCAGATGGCAGTAATGCCACCGAACCACACAGAAAAATCACCTCCTCTCTGCTGGCGATAACTGTTACACTTTATTACATTTAGATGACTTCAGACTTAAGTTTTGTTTCTTTGCTCTTAAACAGAAAAAAAAGTGCCAACAGTTACAAAGTATGGTGTTTCTGATGTAGCCAGTTTAAATCAACCTTGGCTGACAGCCCTGCAGCACAGTTGGTAAAACAGGTTCTGTGAGTGTGCTGTGGCCACAAAGACAACATTTTGTAACTGGTGTTAGACTGTGGGTAAAACCACGGCATGGTCAAAACATGAAGCAGTCATACTCCTTTGTCACAGCTACCAATCCTATTGAACCGAACAAATCTCCAAACTCGCAGGTCCTGGGATAGATAACAGTGGCCTCATGCTTGTCTGGTTTGGTCTGGTTGACAAAAGAGACCTGAACAGGATATGACATTTACGATTTGAAGCAATATTAAATAGAAACATTCTGGCCCCAGCTTTAACATCCATCCATTCACAGGAAGTGAACACTGATCCCAGCAGGCTGAGGATGGTGCATTCTGGACAGGGTGTCAGTTCTACATTTTTTAGTGTCACAGGCAGTTCTCAATTCAAAGTAGCATATCAAAATTATCCCAAACATCCATTCAACCTGCAATTTATATTGTTTTTAAAGCTATCAAAGCGCTCTTTAAAGATATACAATGAAACCTTGGCTTTTGAGTTAAATCCATTCCTTGGATTCCAAATAAAAGCCAAATAGAAACTGAAGCAATATTCCCAAAAAGAAACAGCATTATTCCAAATAATCCATTTCAGTTCCTCCACCATTTCTGTGTGCAATGTTAAGAGCTTCATTTAGACAGAGGAATACCCCCACACAGATGCAGTAGTGGGATCATATCACAATACTGCATCACGGTTTTGACAACATCAACACCACTCCTAAAACACCACTCCCATGTTGCATTTCAGAAAAACAGTGTGATGAGGGGGAGAGGTGATTATTAACGTTTTACCAACATCCTCGTGAGACCGGCCCAGTGTGGACCACTTTTGTACCTTGTGATGAGTTCTTTGGCTGAATCATCTTGTGTTTCTCACCTTCTATATAAAAGGGCTGCCACTCAAGTTGCTCCAAATGGTGGCTTATTTAGCAGTAGACGTAGACTCACCATCATTTGAGAGAGGCGGAGTCATGCTAAAACAGAAAGGATCGGCTAAAACTCGGTGAAAAATATAAACCAAAGAAAGTGTCAAAAATCATATTTTACAAAATACAATTAAAAACACACAGCATTCATCAACCATCACGACACTGCGCCTCTCCAAGAGCATTGTACCAATGCTGAAATTTATTCTCCAAGCTGCAATAATAATGTTGATACCACATGAAACCGACAGCATCTGTGACAGTGTTTCCACAATGTCTTTCGTTCTACTTTTTCAGTCACACAGATGAAAATTCTGACAAAGATATTGGATTTGCCACCTACTGAGGTGAAATGAGTGGTAACAAGGAGTCACATATGGTGCTACTGGAAAAAGCAGAGCAAGAGTGTTTCCATTCCCTAAAGTGGTGCTGCCTCAGTCACCTTAGAAGACCAAAGCTCCCACATTAACTCCCTGTGGGCATCTGTGGGGGCAAATACAGTACAAATACTTTTTAAACAGTTACTTCTGTTATCATTAACAATCAAAATAGGCCTGTCAATGTCACAGTTGTAGGTAGGACCCAGAAGCAAGTAGTTAAGGTGAGTACTGGACAGTCTTTATTAAGGAGTAGAGCAATCAGGCAGACCAGCACGGAGTGGGGACAGGCAGGGATTCGGCAATCAGGCAGACCAGCACGGAGCGGGGACAGGCAGGGACTCAGACAGACAGGAGAGTTCAGGACAGAAGCTAGTTGAAACCTTGTGGTCAGCACAAAAGACAGTCTGACCCTGAACGAGTGTGGAGCTGGAGTTTAAATAGGCAGCTGATTGCTGCTGGATGGGAAGCAGGTGTGGGGAGGCGCACAGGTGATGCGAGTCTGGCTGATTAGCCCGCAGCAGAGAATGCAGGCTGGAGGAAAAACCGAGGCCGAGGCTGAGACTGTGACAGTCAATGTTCCAGCTCTGTGCCTAAGTCCTGTTCCAGTTGTCTGTGGGGGAATGGAGAAGGACACAAAAAAGGCTGGCTCCAGAAAACAACCTCTTTTCATCTCACCAATATTTTAACACAAACTTTGTCATGCCAGAGAAGCTTTTTCCCTGTAAACTTTATTTCTTTCAACGTTAAAGCCTGAAATATTTTAGACAAGAGGAGAGGAGTATGATAAAAAAAACCTGCATATCCATCCATCCATCCCTCAAAATCATGCTCTTCAAGGGGGTGTAGTGTGCTGACATTGGGCACTGGCAGAGCAAAGACATGGAGACATATGCACGCACGCACGCACGCACGCACAAACAAAAATGTGTGCAAAAAAGTTGGAGAAGGAATTCGATGCAAAGGCAAGCAAAACCATGTGAGCCTGCAGACTTCATTTACTTTTGGGTCTGCCATGTTTATCTTTTCAGCCTTGACTCCTGCCTGACCTGAGCATCCCTGGAGGAGGCTCATCCTGTAGCCAGACTGGCTGTGTCCACAGTTTATGAGTCAGAATAATTCTCATGATCCGCCTCAAAGATATCAGCAGGATTTAACGATTCTAAATCCTCTGTTTCAAACCTTCTTCATCCCCAGTTGGAGGTGAAGCGGATATTAGTTGAGCCTTCATCCTTACACAATATTTATTTGATTTCCCACTTTGTAAGAAACAAGTTAGCAAACTGCCCTGTGTAAAGAATGTCTAAACAATAGAAATAGTATGTTTCTCCATGGGAAAAATTAACCAACCGAAAAATGATGGATCCATCCATCATTACACATTCTATTGGAAAGACTTCATTGCAGTAACTTTGGACTGAGCTCATTCATGAAATTAAGTCCAGGTTTGGTGCTCCTCCTCCGCTGCAACTCAGCATTTCAGAAATCAGGACTGATACACCAATAACAACACTGAAAATTCCCAGGACCTTTTCAGCTACTGCTAAAAACAGAGTCAGACTTTATAATATGATGAACATCAGCACTGTTCTCCACTCTGAGCCCACCAGGATGGCCAAAGACAAAAGGCATTTGTTAAAAATTTTAAACATCACTGGCAGATTGTAGAACTCGACTGTTTCA
Source organism: Malacoctenus gilli (assembly GCA_032164315.1). NCBI lineage: Eukaryota > Metazoa > Chordata > Actinopteri > Blenniiformes > Labrisomidae > Malacoctenus > Malacoctenus gilli. The sequence goes on from JASSRZ010001983.1 coordinate 9,939, forward strand.
TTCTCCCGTTGTGTTTATTTTAATGATTAATTGGCATTGTAAATGGTTTTGTTCATCGTCAGAGTGGATTGAGAGTGAGTCTCCCAGACTGAGCTCACACTTGCAATGTGGCTCTCTAGTTTAATCTTTGTCAGCTTCTTGTCATGTTCAGCTTGATTGGGTGAACCAAAGGTTGTGGGTGATTAACTCAGAGACCCAAAGAGCCTGTAAATCAGAAGTGGGCATTCCAGGTCCTTGAGGGCCGCAGCCCTGCATGTTTTCAATGTGTCCCAGCTTCAACTAGTTACTATAAACAGAAACGCTGTAAACAGAGGATGAAGTTTGCTGCCTCGCAATCCACTCTGAGAACCTCAAACAGATACAAAATGGCTTGAAGGTGGATTTAATGAGTATGTCGCCCCATTCTGCATCTTTATTTGCAAAGATTTATATACACGCAAACCTTAAGTAGATCCAGCCTTTTATTTGTGAGCAGCCAGGAAAAACCAACAGGGGTTGAGACCCAGACAGCAGAGGCCGGAATGAAGAGAGGAAGGGCTTGACGCTCGGGCCCAGCCACAACAATGGAGGAGGGCTGGGACAGAACTGGCAACAGGCAGTATCAAAACGACGATGGAGGCGAGGAAGCAGGCAGGCAGCATGCAGGCTCAGGGGCCTTCTGGGTCATTCATAAGGGAGCCACCAGGGAGCCGGTCCGAGGGAAGGCAGAGGTCTGGGAAAGTACACATATTGAGGAGGGGAAAACCGAATCCACAAGTCCAAAGAATGGGAACGATCGAAAGGCAAGGAAACACAGATCATCTGGGAACACTTACCAGAAAAACAAGCGCATATCTTGATTCCCTCCACCAGGTGAAGACAATCAGACAATGAGGCCCTGGTGGGACACATCAGGGCGGGCAGCTTGCAGTCACACAGAAGAGGAAAGCAAGTAATCTCAAACAAAACACACAATTATCATCTAAAAAAAAAGTTTAACTGTAGACGAGACACATTCCAACCCATCAGATCTTTCACCCTGTCCACACCTTTATGTGATTCTATTTTTGGGGGCAGATAAAGACTGAGCATGAACTCAGGTAGAAAAAAACAAACAAATGAAAGACCAAAGGGCGCTTGAAGACATCGCATTCATCAACATGTTCTATGTAAATAACTGTACCGTCTAATGTCTAGTTAGAAATAATTACGTCTAAGTGCAAACAAGTGTCACCAGCCCTCCACCAGCACCACCTCTATTTGAGGTCCAGCCACCGTCCAAAAACAGGTCCAGGCTGTTTGTCTGTTTCCCATGGATGTATAGAAAGACATCCAAACTCCCATGCTTGTACTCGCAGCATCTGCTTCAGCTTAGACCTCCAGATCTCACCACCAGTGTATACACACAGCAGCTGTTGGAGCTCTCACACATTGTCACACACTGCTCACATTTGCAGTATTTCACAATTCTCAGGAGTGGCTGTAAATGGTAAACATTTGGATCTCCACTGTTTTTCATGAACTCTGAGATCATTCTTCTCCATTCTTTAACAATTTGTGTTGCATCCTTGCCTTCACTTTAACACAGAAAATGTGGAAAGATCCATGATACATGAAATCTCTACATGCTAAAGACAGATGGCACTACTATCAGTCGGCCCACTCTGGGGGTCGCAGATGCTCAAAGGAAAAGGGTTTGCAGGAAGAATTGGAGCTGCTGTTTGTGGGATGTCTCAGATTAACTGGCATAAGCATGCCTTTGTGCCTGACCATCTGTGAATAAATCAAAGGAATGAGTCACATGAAGCCATGTCCTTCTGTCTGTCGGAGGAATCTTCCACCTCCTGACCACTCTGAATGCCCAGCATCAGTGTCCAGCTGACCGAGGGAACCCCAAAGGTCAGACTATTGACTTGTTACCAAGTGTTACACACAAGCTTCTATTGTCCGCTTCACTGAATAGAACTGCCTGAGAAGGTGGAAGATCTTCATCGGCCTGTGTGCCTGGATGTGTACGTGTGTGAGACAGCTCAGAGCAATTCATGGCACCAGCCTGAGAAAGCAGAGTGAACAAATATCAGACAGGATGCAGACTTTTCCAGTTCACACAGGGTTCCTCTCTGAATCACTGAACCACATATTTCAACTTCAACTCAAACCTTTTGTTTCCTGCAAAAGAAACGGCTCTGTGTTATTGCTGAGTTCCAACACTGAAGTGAGAGCAGACCTTTTTACAACAGAAGCATAACTAAAAAGGCACACAGGAATGAAGCTTACGACAAAACAAAGTTGACCTGACACAACTCTTCAGAGTGGGCGACTCAAACAGTGTGAGGCTTTGCTGTGATGTTTCAAAGAGCAGAGTCACCGTCTTTTTACGGAAGTGGGCGCTTCAGGTGGGAAGAGTTTCAACATGCGTACTGTGTCTCTTGCCACTAATTGTAACTGTGTTTGCGGGAAATAATTTGTCTCCTAGTCCAACCGTGCTTGTTTCCAATATGTATCTACCCACACAGCATGTGAAACCTGGCACTGGGCAACACTGTCTCAGGGGACCCTTTGTCACTGCTTTATGCTATCTGGTAGAAACACCTGATGTAATAAAGCTATGAAGGCTGCGATACTAATTTGATATTCAGCATTCATAGTTCTTTTAAGTTTGAGAGTTGGATCAAATCGCTGTTGGTACAAGCACAGCAATACTTTCTTTTGGATGGAGTGCCACAAGTTCAAGATAAGCACTGATCCAAATACAGTTTTTGTCACCGTTTTCATTTGTTGGAAAGTCAGACTAATTTCTCCAATGTTTCTTGTCCTCATGTGGTCACTCTGTTACAAAGTTTTCATCTGCATAAATTTGGTAAGACATGTAGACTGTGACTGGTGGAAATATCCAACACCAACCAGGGCTGGACTGGGACAAAAAAATGGCCCGGACAATTTTGGCCATGGCAGCCCACCATGAATACGGCCACACAACATACAGTTAGGACAGCGTTTTGTGTTCATCACTCCTCAGAGTAGTGCAGCCCTGTTCCTCCAGTGTTGTTTTAATTCCCCTAAAATCTCACAATCTGTCCCTCTGCAGGTATGTACAAAGGGGTTTTTCCTCAGTGAGCAGAACGTATGCCTGCCCTGTAACTGCAAAGGTCATGCCGACTACTGTGAAGACATCACTGGTGTTTGTATTGTAAGTGTCCCACCTGCCTTTCTTTAGGGGAACCATTGAAATAAACAAGCAACCTAATATTTCTAAATGGTCTCACCCTTCAAGAACTGCAAGGGCCACAGCACCGGGGATTTCTGCGAATCGTGTGAAGACGGCTATGTGCTGACCCCTAGACCAGACGGAAGGCACATCTGCAAACCCTGCGCTTGTCCCCTCTCTGTTGCCTCTAACAAGTAAGCCACTCTGTTCCAGTCCATGCAGTGACAATGCTGCAGTGTTGGCAAGTGATGTGCAATCCCTGAAATTCTTTCCCCTCTGTGTGTGGCCAGTTTTGCAGTGCGTTGTGACAGAGGAGCTGCGGTTCTGCGGTGCAAGTGCCAAGAAGGCTATGCTGGACAGCTTTGTGAGAGGTCAGTTTAACCAGTGCTTAAGGTCTGTGAATCCAACATGGAAACATACGCTCTGTTCAGACTTGGAACTTAATTGGTCCTGCTTACTTTATAAGGAAAAGGGAGTCTATATGAATTGTTTTTCCAACACTTATGAGTGGATTTTTGTTTTGGGCACCTGAAACTACAGTGGGAGATCCAATGTTACATCATTTTCTCTGTTACAGTACTTTTCTGATAAAGCAATTTCTTATCACATCCATGCAGTGTATTTGTAAACTTTTAGTACACAACGGTATAAAGTCATAAATAGACTATTGCTATCCATCTTCCAACCTGTATCACAGAGAAACTTGCTTGTGGGGAAAGATTGATATACTCAGACCTGTGGAGCTCCAATAATTTTCTCCTCTCAGAAACACACTGCTGACTGTCACATTGTCAATGTCCCAACACTCCCTCTGTCCAGGTGTGCTCCAGGGTACTATGGTAACCCAATGACAATCGGGAGCTCTTGTAAGAGGTGTGACTGCAACAGCAACTCTGACCCCAACCTGATCTTCAATGAGTGCCACAATGTGACGGGCCAGTGCCAACACTGCTGGGGAAACACAGCTGGCAAAAACTGCGAGAGATGTGCCCCTGGTTTCTACGGTGATGCCATCAGTGCCAAGGACTGCAGAGGTATGAACAAGCCATCATCGCCATTATTATTATTGAACGGGTAACACTTTGTATTCAAGTGGCACCAGATCCTTTCCACTATTTTGTTTTGACAGCATAACTTTGTGTTATTCACTAGAGAATTCACTGAGGTTGTTTGAAAGCTCCTTATTTCATGACACTGGGGTCAGATGAGACCCCCCTGAGTCCCTCAAGTCTAATATTGGGGACCACAGAAGTTTATCTTGGCCCTCTGTTCCCTCTCCAAGTACTGTTGTCCTGGTGGCTCCTTGAAACAGGGGCACTTTGCATGCTACGCAGCAATTCTATTGAAGAACTGTCTTTTTTTTAGCGCCAGTAATACATGCTGATCCCAGATCAGTTTGTCGGTTGTTCAGAGAGGGGATATGACAGGCATAATTTCAAGTTGGCCCCTCTAAATCTGAGGCAATGGTTTTCAGCTCCAAAAAGGCTGTTGTTACCTTCCAGGTCAGAGATTAGCTCCTGCCTCAAGTAGAGGTGTTTTAGTATCATGGGGTCTTTTTTCACAGTAAAATTGGTGAGGCAACAGCAGTAAGATGATCAATATACCAATACATGGTAAAGAAAAAGGAGGTAAATCAAAAAGTGAAGCTTTCAATTAACAGGTCCATCCCGTCCTACCATCACTCATCAACAACTGAAAGAACATTAACTTGGATCCCTTGCAGGGAGTCATGTCAGTGGCACATTCTGTCAGCAGCCGTCGATCATTCTTCAGGTTCCAGATGTAGGAAATGATCCAATCAATGATTGGTATTTGCTTTGGAAATATTGTGTTTCCCAGTTGTTGAAAAGATGACATTGGAAACAAAATGTACGTTTTCTACTTTGAGTGCTCTGTGTGTGGCCAACCTCAAAGCCATCCTATGGAGAAACTATCCAAGGTCATTGTGGCAAGATCCGGAACAAACAAATGCCTTTTAAAGCCCTGCAAGTCCAAAAATAACCCTCTGCACCATGGTCATGATATCATTCGGCCTCTAATTTTCTCAACATTGCACATGTTCTTTGTGTGTGTGTGTGGGGGGGGGTGTTTTCTCAGAGTGCGAGTGCAACAAATGTGGCACTTCATCATGTGACGACAGGACGGGAGTGTGTCACTGCAAGCCAGGAGTCACTGGGCGCCTCTGTGACCAATGTGAGGTGAGATACACTGTGTGACAGTATAGCTGCTCTTTCTTTTAGGAGGCTAAGACACAAAGTGTGAGACAGGGTCACATCCAAAGTGTAAACTCCATACCAAGCTGTTCAGTGTTGCCTCTCTTGGCTGTAATCACTCCAACAGGGTTTTTCTGCTCGCCAAAGAACAAAAGATCAACTGTCCACAGTGGGATGCATGCACATTTTTGTGTCTGCTGAGACTCTTTACCTTCACCATTCACAACCAACAACCAGCCAGTTTTCCTTGAAGTTACTGTATATCCTGATCGTGAGGAAGTTCAGGGAATGTCATGAAGCCACACATCTTTATAAATGTGCTAACTCAAACAGAGACTTACAAAAAATGACCTTTGCCTCTTGAGGCAAATTTAACATCATGTGAACATAGAATTACCATGTATATGTTTAAAATCTAAAGCATCCCAACATTGTACTTAAACTACTGACAAAGGAACCGAACACATAAGAGGCCTGCACAATGTCAGACTAAATACAGCCTCCCCCGGCTTTCACAAGCTCTGTGCAGTTGACAGAACTCAGGCCTGTTTTCATGCATACTATCATACATTTGGGATACACAATGCTAAAGTATGCAGCATCTTTACATTCTCAAGATTTGTAGATTTGATAATTGGATTGTTTCATTTCTTTGGGGTTGATTCCCTTCGCTGATGTACATCGGACAGAATGACGAGGTAATGCCACGTTCATCTTGGACTTCAGAGGCTCTTCAAAGATTGAGATTTATTGGCACTTCTACATCAAAATTTCTTTAAAAACACATGAATAGATACAGTATTAACCAATACAAAGTGTTGGACAACTTCTCTCTTTAAAAATGGTGGTTAGTGCTCTCAGTGAGAAGCTTCTGGCTCGTCACAATGGACAGCGCACCACCCACTGTGCTCAAACAGGCATCAGAAATATAATAATATAATACAATGGACTTGAATGAAACTTGGACAGACCAGCAAATGAAACAGTCGCCTAACAGGAGGTCACACATATCTGAGAGAACCACAAAAATATTGCCAAACACAAATGCACTGTCCTGTTAGAAAGTCACTGTGATCAGTTTCTGAATGAACTTGGAACAGCTACACAACTGTGCTTCTCATCCATTTAATCCAGGAGGGCTACTCCGGTTTCTCCAGTTGCCAGGGCTGTCGAAGGTGTGAATGTGGGCCAGCTTCCATCCGCTCCACCTGTCATCCTCTCACTCACAGCTGTCCGTGCCGCCCAGGGGCTGGAGGTCGTTACTGCGAGCGCTGCCTCCCAGGACACTGGGACTACAGCTCTTCCGGCTGCCAGAGTAAGTGATATATCTACATGAAGCATGTCAAATGCTCTTTCACACTGAGATGGAGGCCAAATGTTGAAATGTTCTGCCCAGAATCCCAGAGGAAATGTCCCAGAGCTGCTCCAGATGTTCATATTCCCACGCCCACCACTGTGGTCATGTTCATGATGTCAGAGAGGCATCTGCTGCAATCTCTGACCCCATGATCGCAGCCTCTTTGCAGAGGGATGCATGACATCACCATCCCAGTTATATATGTGTGCACAGCTGCTAGAACTGTCAGTCCCACACCAGAGAGGCCACAGGATGGAGGTGCAGCACAGGCTCACCGCCCAAAAACCATATGTGGGACTGGATGTACACTTCATAACTGCCTGCACTTCCTCCCAGCTGTTTACCAATAGAATGTGCAACCATTCCTGCACAGCAATGTGTGAAAAAGTGTGTTTGTTGTCTCTTTCAGAGTGTGACTGCGACAGTGGTTATTGTGACATGCATACAGGAGAATGCCTGGCAGAGGCTGCCACAGTAAACCTTTGCAACATCAGTAAGTGGGGCGACCAGTCCACAGGAGAGCTGTCCACAGGTCTATGAGAGCAGGCTGTCTGGAGTGCCTTTGTGTCTGTTTTCAGGTTGTGATGAATGCATCTGGCATCTGATTAGTGACTTGAAGCAGTCCAATAGGACACTGGATCAGCTGAAAGTGGGCGTGTTGAACATTTCCACTGGTGCTGCTGCTAATGACAGGCTGAAATTCTTCAACTATACAGCTCATCGACTGCAGGTACATTGTACATGTAAAACAACAAATCAAGCGTGCCTTTGAGAAGAGGGCCATCGAAATCAAAACTGTTTGTACCATTATGAAGTAAATGATGATGCAAATTTGCAACAAATGTATGTATGTGTGTGTGAGCCAGATCAGAAATCTCGATCCCAAAGCTCAAGCAGATCTAACATTGTACTGAATACTGTCTATTACCTGTTGGATAATTGTCATTGTTGACTTGTAGACAGTTGAAGCATTTCATACTTGTTTAATTGGATCAATGTGATCAATGTGTGTAAAAAAGGGTAACACCTTAGCCTTAATGCCCGAACAGTACTGGATCACTTTCACAATGTTAGCAGTTTCAAAACTCTATCAGAATCTCTTGTTTTGCTATAGCAATCATAGTAACAGTGACAAAATATCATGAGTTACTACAGATTGGTCACAATTCTGAAACCATCATTTGGTAAAATTATCTTTTTTGCATCTCTACATGAAGTTTTGCTCCCCAGTTCAGTGAGCGAAGACCACCAAGTAAAAATGGACTGAAGTTGTAAACAGATGAGAAAGAAACCTGATGTCAGTGTCAAAGACAGAAAAAGGGAGGGATGACGTCTTGTGCTTTGAGTTAAGAGCTGATCAAACTGCCTGTCCTCCAGAGTCAATTTCGAGGCTGGAGAAAGAAGTCATCTGAGATCAGGAACCAGACTGGTGAGCTGGAGGCAGCAGTGGTTGATGTGATCCTGGATGTCAGTTGGCTCTCTAATCAGGTAAGCTGCTGTCTTTTCTGTCAATTCCTTGCGAAAAAGCCTCAGGAGTTTAATCCGACAGCTTTTTGTGAATTGATTCATTTGCTTCCCTGTAATAATGAAATCGTTTGAATTATTTACCAGTAATTTCATTAAACAGCATTACACAGTTAAGAAAAGAAGTGCTAGAAATCTTATTGTGACTTTTTGAGGTTGGGCTTCACCTTTAGGAAGCCATTGATTGTTGTTTCTGGGTTTCCAGGAAAGCACAGTGGAGACTCAGGGGAATGAGCTGGATAACAGCACACTGGAGACCTTCACCCTGGCTGAGCAGCTCAGCACCAATCTTACTGACCTCAATCTACGCATTGAAGGTATCTCAGGCAGACCCAACATGCAGCAGGCTGTTCACTCTCTCAATGAATGGTGGATTTCCTGCAGCTTTTAGTGCAAAAAGTATTTGATCCCGCTAGTGTGCAACATCTTGTAGCAAGGGTTTCTCTGGTCACAAACATCAACAACATCAACACCATGGTACCATGAATAACACTAAGGTCTATTAAAGTGTATCTCAAGTAGATTCACTGAACATTATTGTCTTAGTCCAGTCTTTGGATCAACTTGCTGTAGTTCAACTTTAGATTTTAGTTGGGACTCGGGAACAACAAAGAGGATCAAAGGCCAGCCACAGACTGATACAAGGTCAGCATGTGCCATGGGCGTTGATAGTATTGATCAATGTAAAGTGGGGAAGCCCCATGTTGAGTTATCTGTGCTGCAGTCACTCAGTTGGTCCACCAGAGCCAGGGCCTGAAAGGTTTGTAGTTGGAGATGCCAGCCCCCCCCCCCTGGCCAACACACTGACCCCTGACCCACCTTGCTGGTTGGAACTTTAGAGTGTTTTGTCATCCTGCTGTTCAAGATTTTCCTGTCCTCAGCAGCAATGGAGAGCAGATGCAGGCTCTCCCTATCTCCCTCTCTGTCTGTCTCCCTGTCTCTCTGTCTCCCCGTCTCCGTGTCTACTTCTTTCGCTGCTTCCCCGTCTCCTTGTCTCTGTCTCCTTTTCTCTCTTTCTCTCCATCTCCCTGTCTCTCTTTGTCTCCTTGTCTGTCTGTCTCCCTTTTTCTCTCTGTCTCTCTGTTTCCATGCTTCCTTGTCTTTTCTCTCTCTCTCTGTCTCTCTCTGTCTCTCTCTCTGTCTCTGTCTCTCTCTCTCTCTCCGTCTCTCTCTGTCTCTCTGTCTCTGTCTCTCTCTCTCTCTCTCTCTCTCTCTGTCTCCTTGTCTCCCCCTCTCTGTGTCCTTGTCTCCCTGTCTCTCTCTGGATCTCTTTGTTGCTCTGTCTCCCTTTCTCTCTGTCTATCTGACTCTCTGTCTCCCTGTCTCTCCCTCTCGGTCTCCCTGTCTCTCTGAATCCCTGTCTCCTATCTTGCCCCTGGCAGAGACAAAAGAATCTTCCACGTGCAAAGCTTCCAAAGCGAACCAGTCCAAAAACCTGTAAAAATGAGGACAATTCTTGTAGTTACAGCAAATTAAACGTTTTTTCATCAATTAAAAGGTTCTTACTCTGTGAAGACCTAATTGGAACATGTGATTAGAAATCAACTTTAGGAGAGAAATTTTTCTGCCAGACCAAATGGAGAAAAAAGAGGGTTTGATAGAGAGTGTGCAACTTCACTCCACATAACAGCCCTTTAAAAAATCTTTGCATTTAATGTGTTGGTGTGGGTCTATTCTGATGTCAATTTCATGAAAACATAAGTTCAAAGAAAAAGCAATTCAGGGAAAATAAACATTTTTCTTATATCACGTTGCCCTTTACAATCTTGACAGTATGTTATATAGTTATAGTCCCAAACCTCTTAGCAGATGGAGGAACTACTTTCCTGCCTCACAGCTGGCGACACAAGAGCAATGTAAAAAAATTGAGCAGTTGAGAGCTCACACACAAAGAGTCACTTGGCAGTGACAAACTCCTGAGCTTTAAAACCTGATGATTCACAGCAAAAAAGGTTTTCAGGAAGAACTTGGAGACCTGAGCATTTTTGCATTACTGTGACACTTTGTGTGGTTGTATAGTGTTCATGTGATTTTGATAAGTTTTTGGGGTCATACAAAAGTGTCGTAAACATGACTCTGTGGTGAGTGTATTTGTGTGTATGTGTGTGCACACAGACATGATCCATGACTGGGAGGCATACAATGAATACCAGGACGTGGATCCAGAGGTGGAGCGGCGGAACACAGTGGTCGCCCAGGAAATGGTGACCTGGATGAGGAAACTGGACTTGTCCCCACGAGAACCCATTGCGACTGAAGAGTCAACAGAGGCCCATGACAGTGAGGCTCATGAATATGCTCTTTAGCCATAATACATTGCAGTCCAGGTGACCTGATAGAGGAGTCAGTTGAGGAAGCAATCACAACGGTTCACTGTGGTCATTTGTCAGCTTAGTGCTGCACTTCAACTTCCATCATCTACATGGAGAGCTCTAACCCCCCAGGGGTGGTACAGTCAGAACGTATAGAATACTTCTGTAGCATCAGAGAGGGACATGACGTGTCCAATAACAAGGCGTCACTTGTGTGTCTCACTGTCATCACAAAGCCCTTAATTACAATGCCTCCGACTTGGTTCATTATACAGAAGTGGGAGTCTGAATGTGGTGAATACATTCTTGAGTTCTTGCAAAGCTTGTTGAGTTTGCATGCCCGCCAACTTCCAGCAGTTTTCCCAACTTTTCAAAGTCGTTCAAAAGTAGCAGCCTACACATGGGCTTTAAGTGACATTCAGGCACACAGTGTGGAAATGTTTGATCAGCCACAAACCGTGAGGCGGTTCGATAAATGCACATATTTGAAACATTCTATGCAACGAGTCCTTAATGATTAAACACAAAATTTATTGTTAAAATGTAAATTTTCTCATTGCTTTTTTAGTGTTGAGACGTATTCGCCAAATGGAGAAGAAGGTGATGATTACAGACAGCCGCCTTCCGTCTGCCAGGGAGGTCCTGTCCCGCTTCTCCTCAGGCCTGTCAGAAGCCCAGGCCCACCTTCTGAAGGCTGCCAGCACAACACGGGAGACGGAGGACAAGAACAGAGCCAGCAGCCTCAAATTCCAGAGAATTGAGGTGATTTTCCATGACCCCGCTTTCCCATTGCCCCTCCAGTACTTCCTCCTCATGCTGTTAGTCAGCAGCGGTGAAAACGGCTCCCATCTTTTCCTCCTCACTGGGAAAGACTGCTGACATGGAGGACCTTCTTCCTCCTTTTTTCTCCCCTCTAAGACACAATTGGAGGCAGTCCCATATAGACAATGACTACATCCACTAAAGCATTTGATGTTACATAGAGATAGCTCACTGAATTCATACCTCAGAAACCATTGAAAGGAAAGAGAACAAGACTGTTGAACCAGTGCAGCTGACAGTGTAAAGAATCAACTGTCGATTGTCGAAATCAAACGTCTATCAGTCAAGCTTTCAAAGTACTTGTTGAAGTGTTATCAGAGGCCACACACACAAGTCTCGTCAGTTTTTTCTGAGGTCCTGACTGTAGAGCGCAATGACACCATGATCGTTTTCTTTCCCAGGCAAAGCAGCAGAGGCTGACAGAAGCCTACACTGGTTTCAATGGCACACTGGAAACAGCCAGAGGCTTTATCTCTGCAGCAGAGAGGACAGTAGCTGAGGTGGACACTATTGTGCAGGTAAAGCCTTCATGACTGGAAGAGAGAGTGTTGCAGGTTCTTCCAGATGCCGTCAAATATAACAATGAGCTGGTCTGGTTGCTGCTGTCTGATTAGACTGATTACCTTTACGGCTCCCCCCCCTAAAACAATCTGGTGTTCTAACATGTTGTAGCAGGTTCTTAGGATTCTATGTATGTTTTCAGATCAGGATAGTCCAGAGACTCCAGCTGTTTAATTATGATCTGCTCTGTGCACTGTATGAACACACATGGGCTTACCATGGGTGAACCAGGTTGAAGGAGTGTAGTACAGCAGGATGCATTTTTGAGTTAAAGAAACAAAGTATGTCTTGCTGTTTTAAGCAAGTAGAGGAGACTGAAATTGTTGGAAATGTCTAAATACATTTGGTTCAAATACTGAAGTGTAATTGAGAATTATTCGCACCATCTTTGTGGTATAAACAAGCCACATGAAGGGCTGGAACCTCTCTATTTGGTTGGGGCTGATGAATAGAGAAGCTAGTCCCTTTGCACTGCGGACTAGTGCCTCCAACCAGGCAGCTGCTGTAAATGAGTGGCATATTCCAAGTGGTTTGTCCACTCGCAGTAGGAGGTGTGTGAACAGACACCAAACCAAATGAAGGTTTAAAAACCTTTGGAATGTTCAGCCCACACAAAAAAACTGGACGATCCTGGAGTGAATGCTACCTGCATCATGAGACTGATTTCTGCTCAGCCTCAGATTCCTAAACAAAGCCATTATATTCGATAGCAATACTGAATTATTAGGAGTTAAAAGTAGGCAGCATTCTGTTTTTTTTTTCTTTGAGTCAGCTCACAGTCACTTCCAAAATGTTGAGTGGATGTCAGTTTGGACATGTTGTATTGTTTTCACAGAATCCCTCATGAAAGGTCCAGTTTTTTTGACCAGTTTTAGAGACTTGTATTAGTACAATATTGGTGGTGGTGGGATGCAGTCATTATGAAAGCGTGAAATGTCCTTTTATGTACCTGTCTGTGAACATGACTTTTGTGGGTTTAGAATGTGAGTGAGTACCATGCTGCCCTCGATGGAGCCGGTCCAAAGCTGACTGAGAAAGCCGAGCGGCTCTCCCTGGCTGACAGAGATCTGGTTCAAAGGGCCAGCAATCACGCTGAGGACCTGGACAGACAGGCCGACCTCCTGGAGGAGTAAGACGCCCTTCTCAAATCTACCCAACAGCATTTCCGTGGAGCTCTGAAAGAAAGATGTGTTCAGTGTTTACTGTGTTTACTCTCTGGGTTACAAGGAGTCAGGAATAATGAGGAAAATTTCAAGATTTGAAGGGTGACATCATTTTCAGAACAGTGCTGCCTCAACATCTCATCATATAACCTGAGCCTGTAGATTATTTTATATCATCCAGTTATATCATCCAGTGAACCAATAGAGAGTCACTTCCTTAGAGTTTCTAACTGTAACTCGCTCTGACCACATGTGGACTGCTTGATGAAAGCTGCATGGCTACTCCTCACATGTGGAGGGAAAAGTCAGGGGTCTGGTCCTGGGTGGACCTTCACTGTGATGTCCCCTCCATCTGCTTCAGCTCCATGACACGCTGCCACCTGCTTTGGTCACTCACAGTAACTGAAGAGAAAAAAGCAACAATGTCCAACAGCACCCTCCCCAGGCGGGGAGGGGGACATGCCCCTCCCACATACAGTATGACCTGCAATCAGAATATTTTCAACTTTGCAGCACTGAAGAACGTTAGCCATAAATATTTTATCAAATACTTACAAATTCATTTAGGCTGTCTTTTTGTCAATATTACTGATAATTTGAAAGTTAATGTTGTTAGTACAAGAGAGAAATGAGACGTGAAGCATCATAGAACTGTATGTATGTGCTTTTGTTGAGCTGCTGATGGCAGAAAGAGGAAATCTTTCTTTGTTGATTGACAAACGATTCACCTTTGTCCTGCAGTGATCTGAGGGAGAGCGATGCCAATGGCTTTGTGCAGAAGGCCATAAGTGCAGCCAATGTCTACAACAACATAGTGAAGTACATTGATGATGCCAACATTACTTCGCTTACCACCTTTAACCTGTCGCAGAGGGCTGAAGATGTATGTCTATTCATACAGAGCTCTTTATTGATGCCTGTAAGTTCCTGTCCTCAGTCTGCTGAATTGCGCTGTCTGTCTGTGCCTCCTGTAGGCCATCACTGGGATTGATATGCAGCTGGATTACCTGGTAACACAGAGCGACAACGTCTTCAAGGAGTCCGTGTCATTACATTCGGAGCAGACAGGTGTGACAGTTGACTCATTTGGATCTCAATGGCTGTTATTGTTGGTGTAGTCATGCAGGCGTGCAGTGATCTCTTGTTCACTGGGTTCTCCTGCTGTCACAGAGGTGGAAACTGAAGTGGCTGACAAACTCAAATACATCGAAGAGACCAAACAGAGCATGAACCAAAACAACAAAAAGCTCACAGAGATCATGAAGGACATCAAGGAAATATTCCCAGGTAGGAACCTACTTATTTAGACAGCATGTAGCAAACACTGAATGGTCATTTTGTGTGCATGTGCGTGCGTGCGTGCGTGTGTGCGTGCGTGCCTGCCTCCCTGCCTGCCTGCCTGCCTGCCTGCCTGCCTGCCTGCCTGCCTGCCTGCGTGCGTGCGTGTGTGCGTGCGTGTGTGCGCTCGTGCGTGCGTGCGTGTGGTACATCCCTATTCCCTTGGTGGACTGTGCTTTACTTTGGTCTATTTGGTTTTCCCAGCTGGTATTATCAGTCCAAACTAGATGAATGTTGACTTTTCAACTATTTTAACTTGTTTCAGATCGAACACCACAGCGTCTGAATTTCACCTCAGCAGTGGCTGATGAGACTCTGAACCGCTCAGCAGAAGTCCTTCAGACAATTCTACCCATTAGCAGCAAGGTGGAGGAGTGGGAGAACAACATGAACAACAACGAGTACTCAACCACTGCGTACGAACAGGCCGTGGACTCTGCAGGCGAAGCAGGTACAGAACACAACAGCAAATACCTTTAAAATATTTACTACAGTCAAGAAAGTCTGGCCCACTAAACAGACACAAACCATTCTGGTAAATTCAGTGTTTTCCCCCAAGCTGCATTACAACATGACAAGACAGGAAGGATTCAGCAATTTTCCTTTCCTACACATGTTAACATGTCACTTGGCCCTTAAAAGTTTTGTCCTCTGTGTTTCATGTGGCTTCTGCTCTCATTGGATGTGTTACTTACTTACTTACTTGTAACGTATGTGTGTTTTTCTCTGTGCTTTTCTTGAACCTGCTTCTCAGTGGAGAACCTGAACGTGCTTGTTCCTAAACTGCTGGACAAGCTGAAGGTGGTTGAAGAGAAGAAGCCTATCAACAATGTGACAACCAACATCCTAAGGATCAGAGAGCTCATAGCTCAGGCCCGCAGTGTCGCCAAGAAGGTCAGTTGGTTTCCTTCAACAGGCTGTGGCAAAGTCTTGTGACCGGGACTACAGTGCAAGTTACACAACATCTGGTGAGAATCATTTACAGTGAGGAGTTTTTTAACAAGGAGTGGAATTACTTCTCTTCTCACTCTGATTGAAGGAGTCTTCTCCTACTCGTTCAGTCCAAATAATGTGCATATGGTTCCTTCCTTGTGATGCTATGACACATTAACTTAGCCGTGTCATATGTTCCAATGAAAATTTGGGATTTGAGTGGTTTCCTTTTTTCACCACTGTCTTAAGTCAGTCTGATTCACTCACCAAGTTCAGATAAATCAAAATCAGTTAGTGAGAGGTTGATGCTCGATGGCCTAGCGGAGAGTCATTTTTTTAATAGAAGATTTATGAACTAATGACAATGAGAAATGAAAAAAAGCAGCAACATAAGAGCTGATGTAACTACCAACATGCAGAGAGCAGGTCAAGAGGCAAGTTGATTGTACCAACACTCCCGAACCAACAAACATCAAAACATAATTTTAGATTAAATCCTTTCCAAAAACATTTATATAAAAAAACGATTTTGTGAAGTCAGCTTTGGATATTTGAGCTCTTTTTTCTTGGTACTAACCTATAGTGGTCAGACCTTCATGCCAAGTCCAATAAAATTGAGTATCTGTGGGGGAACCTGTGATGACAGCTATTGAACACTGTTCTGCCTCCGTGCCTGCGTGCATACCTGCCAACATTTCTCTCTGTCAATCAACATTCATTAGGAAAATCATCAGCAAATTCTGTGGTTGCAAACTATACACAGATTTGTATTAATGATGGATCCTCCCACCAGTACGCACTCCTGTCTGACTCAATGTGCACATGCAGTGACATCACACTGGGGACACACAAGTTCACATACCACAGTGGCAGTCCCCCTGCACCCCCCCCACCCCCCCAAATTTTGCACTCTTCATGCAGAAATTATTGGCTCAGTATGTGAGCTGCCGTAGTAACAGCCCCCACGCCTGACCAATTGGTCAGCTCTATAGAAGTTGTGGCACCAGGACACTGTCAGTGGTCTGGCAACAGCCCCTCTGGACACAGGCATTGACACTCATTTGTCGGTGAGTGAGTTCGATGGACCATAGACTTGTTTTGATGTTGCTGCATGGTTGCGAAATTGAATTGAATTGAATTGAATTGAATTGAATTGAATTGAATTGAATTGAATTGAAGTGTCACTCAGAGTGAAAATGCACAAGTTACATCTTTAGCTCATGTGACATGATTTCATTGGCTCTCAGCAGTAAAACGGGGTGCCCCAGAAAAAAGATTCCCTCTAATATTTTGTTGTTGACACAAAAGTTCAATATCTTCATGCATTTGCATGTCATCAGACAGGCTTTGTTGATACCGCCAACAGATTTAAATGTACCGGTAATTTTTTTTCTTTTTCAGGTCCAAGTATCAATGAGGTTCAATGGACAGTCCTCGGTGGAAGTTCATCCTCACAGCAACCTGGAAGAACTAAAGACAGTAACATCCATCAGTCTGTTTATGAGGGTGGACCCTGACAAAGACCCCATTGAGGATCGATTCATCCTTTACCTGGGAGACAGAAATGTGAGAAATCCAGGCACAATCAATATGGCTGCTTTGCCATTCAGGGTCATCAGCTACATGAACACAAACAGCCTCTGAAATGTTCAAGCAGAGACTCAGGGCAGAGATAAAAGGCTGTGAGCAGCCTGTTGTCAGGAGCCATCAGCTCTAAGGCACATTGTTTAACCCCGTCCAAGGTCTCCAAGGACATCAGGGTGGGCATTCGTGCCCTCATCTTTGTTATACACACAAATACATCTTTGTTATATACACAAATACATCTTTGTTATATACACAAATACATCTTTGTAATATAGAAAAAATACAGCTCTTCACTCCCCCACGCACAGCAACAATGCAGCTAGTCAATCTGGGCCCCCCACCCCCCCAGTCTCCCTGGAAAAGCTTCTCACCTTGGTGATTTCACTCCACAGGCATGAATGCTGTGGTGTTGGTGCAGCATTTGTCTGTGTTTGATCACACAGTCTGAGCTGAGCCACTGTTGGTCAGGACTGAGGATGGACTTTTTAAAACCCAATGGCTCCAGTTAAAAGAAAACATTTGAGAACTAATCTCTTTCACTCGAATACAGTCAGAGAAAAAAATGGAGGCTCAGGCTCACGTGTTTTGTGCTGCATTTGTTTTCAGGGAAGGAAGGACTACATGGGTCTGGCCATCAAAAACGACAACCTGGTTTTTGTGTATAACCTCGGTGGGGAAGATGTTGAGATCCCACTTGGCTCAAAGCCTGTCAGTCAGTGGCCTGCTGTCTTCAACTTCATCAAGATCGAAAGGTAAGAATTGAGAGACCGTGCGTGCATGCGTGCGTGCGTGCGTGCGTGCGTGCGTGCGTGCGTGCGTGCGTGCGTGCGTGCGTGCGTGCGTGCGTGCGTGCGTGCGCTCACGCATATGTCTCCATGTCTTTGCTCTGCCAGTGCCCAATGTCAGCACACTACACCCCCTTAAAGAGCCTGGTTTTGATGGCTGGAGTGCAACCAAGCGAAAACATAAACATGGTAACTCAGTTAGGTCAGCACATCAGGTTTGCAGCTGAGTGTGAGGTCAATCAGCACCTCCAAATCTCAGGCCATGGTTCTCGCCTGGAAAAAGGTAGTTTACTCTCTCCAGGTTGGAGAGGGGTTCCTGCTTCAGGTGGAGGAGTTTAAGTATCTTGGGGTCCCCTTTCAAAAGTGAGGGCGGAATGGAGTGGGAAGTCGACAGGTTGATTGGTGCAGCATCTGCAGTAATGTCCGTTGTGATAAAATTGGAGCTGAGCCAAAAAGTAAAGCTCTTGATTTACTGGTCCGTCTACATTTCAACTCTCACCAATGGTCATGAATTGTGGGTCATGACTGAAAGAACAAGATCCATGATACAACTGTCTGAAATTAGTTTTCTCTGCAGGGTGGTGGAACTCACCCTTCGTGATTGGGTAGGGAGTTCTGCCATCCGGGAGAAGCTCAAAGTAGAACTGCTGCTCCTTCACATAGAGAGGAGCCAGCTGAGGTGGCTCGGGTATCTGTTTCGGAGTCCTCCTGTTTGCATGCCCCACTGGGAGGAGGCCCCGGGGAAGACCCAGGACACGCTGGAGGGATTACATCATCCTGGCTAGCCGGGGAATGCCTCGGGGTCACCCCCTGAGGAGCTGGGGGTGGTAGCTGGTGGTAGTCTCTACTGAGACTGCTGCCCCCACGACCCGGCACCAGATAAGCGGTGGACGATGGATAATAATAATAATAATAATAATAATAATAATAATAATAATAATAATAATAATAATAATAATAATAATAATAATAATGATGATGATGATGATGATGATGATGATATAATTCCACAAACAACAATCTTACAAGAGCACGATAACTAGCTATACAGGTTGTCTGTTGACTTTCTTTGGTTCTTTGTTTGTAGGCTGGGCCGACACGGTAAAGTCTTCCTGACCATTCCCAGCCAGAGCTTCACAGATGAACAGAAGTTTATCCAGAAAGGTGAAGCTCCGGGCACTGACTCGCTATTTGATATCGACCCCAAGAATATTGCATTCTTTGTCGGAGGTGTCCCACTGGATGTCAAGGTAACATCTCTCACAACACAAACAATGGTGTTCCATGTCCCTCTGAAGTAATATGTGGAATTATCAGCTTTTGTGACTTCTTGTGTGGTTTTTAACAGCTCCCACCCCCTCTGAGCCTCGCTCCATTCGTGGGTTGCATCGAGTTGGCCTCACTAAACAATGATGTGATCAGCCTCTATAATTTTAAGGAAACTCAGAAAATAGATGTTGTTGCATCACCACCATGTCTCAGGTACAGTTTTGCATTGTTATCGTCACTTGTTTCAAGGCCAATGAGTAAATACCTGTTGCGGGTTCCCCTTAGATCTCACTGCACTTTTATGTTCAGAAAAATGTTCACTTCAGGATTCAAGTCAAGTGTGAGGAATAAACTGATCCCACAGAGAGTACTGACTGTGTGCTGGGAAACATCTGTCCTTCTTCCCCCAGATACAAGCTGGCTTTCTCCCAGAGTCGCATAGCCAGCTACCTGTTCGATGGAACGGGCTATGCACTCATCAATAATATTGAAAGAAGAGGGAAGTTTGGTGTGGTCACAAGGTTTGATATTGCAGTGCGAACTGTTGCCAACAGTGGTGCCCTCCTCCTCATGGTCAATGGAGTAAGTCAACACTTTTGTGTCTGTAATATCACAATGAAAAGTGCAAACCCCACCAAGTGGCTCTCCACTGTTATTACATGCCATAAAAAATTTGGGGCTTTCAGCATTTATAGTCACTGGATGAATGCCTCCAAATTTAAATCGGGTACCTTGACACCCCCCCCCCCTTCCCACTGACACACACACTCACTCAAACTGCATATTCTATCCAAAACCATCTTTGTGTTCTTTTACACACCAACAAACCAAAAATCAGCAAACACAGAACCTTTCCTCTAGGTGGAGCCATTAATATTTGCTTCTATTATTAAAGATCAAAAGCTGTGTATAATAACTGAGTTCATTTTATTTCCAGGATAAGTTCTTCCTTTTAGAGCTAAAGAATGGTTACCTGCGCTTAATGTATGACTTTGGATTCAGCAATGGGCCGAAACTTTTGGAAAACAACCTACCAAAACTCCTAATAAATGATGCTCGATACCACGAGGTGAGCCTCTCTTTACTCATTTAGTTGTCCTGATGACCCCAGTGTATACATGCAATGATTTGATATCATATTGAATGCTTTCCTCCAGGTGTCAGTGATCTACCATCAGTCGAAAAAAGTCATTCTACTAGTGGACAAGAGCCATGTTAAATCCATGGAGAATCCCAAAACAACTCTGCCCTTCACTGATATCTACATAGGTGGTGCTCCCTCCACTATCCTCAAGTCCAGGTGACAGAACAGAAAAAAACATAGCAGGCTAGCACTGCTGAAGAAGCTTAATTGTGAATGTTTCACATGAATTGATGAAAATAAAGTAGTAAAGTTAGGGGTATTCAAATCAGTTCTATGACGCACTGTTGAAATATGTATTTAAAAAAAGTTTGCCAGAGACTTTTACAGCTCATAGACAAAGAGCCTAAGTTTTCTGATTGAGCAAACCTAGCAGAACCAGCCAGAACTTTAACCTCAACGACATCTCAGATTCTATCAGTGACTGGTCCAAGCAAAAAAATTGGCCAAGGGGGTAACTGGTGACAGAGGCGATCTGTACATCATGTGACGTGTCTTCCTACAGGCCAGAGCTATCCTCAGTGGTTGGCTTGAAGGGCTGCATAAAAGGTTTCCAGTTCCAGAAGAAAGACTTTAACCTGTTGGAGGAGCCTGGAACTATTGGTATTAGCAGCGGCTGCCCTGAAGAGTCCTTTGTAAGTGCCCCCCCCCCCAATATAACTACCAGGCCTTATACACACACGCGCGCACACACACACACACACACCCACACACACACACACACACACACACACACACACACACACACACACACACACACACACACACACTCTATATTAAAATCAATTGCAACTATATTCCACTACAGTCGCTTCACCCCTTACCTTCACTGTATTCATGGTTCTGATTTTAAAAAACAAAAAAAAGATTTGTTTCTGATGAGGCCTCAAGAGATATCGGTGCTAATTGGTCAGTTGGCATACGAGGTGCACCTTCAACTACACACACACACACACATACACACACACACACAAATGACTTTCAGTTGAAGAAAAACAAGTCTATACTGAGTATGGAGCTGTACGGAGCTGTGAGATGGAGTGGTCCAAGTGAACAGTGGTTTTCTTTTGGCAGATGTCTCGTCAAGCCTATTTTACTGGAGAGAGCTATCTGGGCTCCACAGCAAAGTTCTCACCCTTTGATAACTTCGAAGGAGGACTCAACTTCAGAACACTGCTGCCCAGTGGACTGTTATTCTACCACACCGACGGGGTAAACGCATCTACGTTTTATGACACAAATAAAGCATTTTTGAGTGTGTTTTTGCATTCTGAACTTATACAAATTCTTTTCACCCACCTCTTAGTCTGGCGAGTTCAGCATCTCTTTGGAGAATGGAGCTGTTGTGTTGAACAACAAAGGCACAAAGGTCAAATCACACAAGAAGCAATATAATGATGGAAGTACACACTTCTTATTGGCCTCAGTGAACAACCAAAAGTAAGTGTGATCTCTGTCATCATAATTTTTCATCCTCTAACTACCAACAAACAAAACTTATTGGTAGCATGATTTCAGACTTGCCCCTCGTGTCGCGAGCAATTCATCATTAGGTTTTGGGCTTTAGCCCACCGATGAGGTAATCTTATTTTATTTTATTTTTTCATTTTTCCCTAAATTTGTTACATTCATCAAAGTGTACCAGCTTTCCATGCAACATCATTGATTAACGCAGTTGACAAGTATTTAATACTTAGTGAGTACAGCAACTGAAGGTGTGAACACTTTTTCTCAAGCATCAAACTTCTTTCAAGGTTTTAATGGATTTATTCTGAGCTCAGGAGTCATTTCTTTGCACTGGACATGCCCCTTCATGCTATTTGTACAGACAGAGGTACAAAAAGGGTAATCAAGAGATGCCATAAAGTTGCAGGTCTGAGGACACCACAATTGTAGAAAGGAAAAATAGAAACAGTAATGAGACACAGTGGAAAACAGTCAAGGATCAGGGAAGCACTCTGCCCACACCTGATACCCTAGAGCGGGGCGACACATGGATAGAAGTTGTTTTAAACTAGCTTTGTAGTCCCAACAATGATTCACGAAGTCATACTGCTCCGAATCCACCAGGCACAGGTAAGCATGGTAACAACAACTACAGTGTAGGTTTTGTGCCTGATGTAATTTTTGTTAAGTCAGTTTCTTAAGCTTTGTAGGAGAAAAAACTTAAAGGTGGTTTCCAGGGAGAATGAAGGGACTTTTGGTTTTGCAAATAGACTATTCTAAATTGATGATGACAATATATATTCAAGACCTTTGGTCAAATATGCCCCCTCTCAGCAACCACCTCGCACAGTATAGCTGTTTGTTGGCAGATTGTGTTTTTCACTAACACAGTCGATACAACTGCGATAGATTAGGAAGGCGTTTGGATCAAGCAGACCTGTGGCTAAAAAAACAAGAGTGTAGAACAATAATGAGGAATCACTGTTCTTTGGTGACAGTAATTCAGTCAACGACACTGTGAATAAAACAAAACATTTAGATTGTGAATGGTGGACACAGACTCTGCTTTTGTGACAGAAAAAGGGGTTGTAATGAGTTCAACGTGTCACTTTAGGTATTCACTGTTGGTGGACGACAAAGACAAGCAGGAGAAAAAGCGTCCACCTTCAGCTGTGAGATCCCCTTCAGATCCCACCGCCAAGACCTTCTACTTTGGAGGGTCTCCAAGCAGCAGCTTCAAGAACTTCACAGGCTGTATCAGCTATGCTTACATCAACAGGTAAATAACAGCAGAGCACTCTGTGCAACTTCAAAGAGGTACAAAATACAGCTGTTTGTCAGACAGTGGCCAATTCTTCGAACTTTTCACTTCTTGTCTTCCTACAGTGGACAAGCTGTCAGCTTCATGGTTTAGACCGAACCAAACTACTCACCTCAGTTTAGGGCATCACGTTTGTTGCTTTGTGTATACTGCAAAAACTAAATCTCACATCAAAATAATCACATGATAATTATGATCATGACTTAAGACATAATCACTGAAGACACAAGTGTTTTGCTTCTTATTTCAAGAACTGTTTTTCTTACTACAAGAGGGACTTTTTCTCTTGTTTTGTTGGCTGATTTTCTTTGGTGGGGTTTTTTTTGGGGGGGGGGGTTGAAAAAAACCGAAAGAATGCTTGAAGGTGATTATAACTTATTTTAGGTGCGATGTGACACCTTTGACTTATAAAAAGTAAAATCTACTTGGTTGGGTTTTGCCTTTTGCTGTGTACTTGTTGATGTGTTGAAGAATTAACATTAAGTCCTCCAATCTGTTTTCTCCATAGACAAGACCGGGACATCGAGCCCGAGGACTTCCAAAGGTACACTGAGAAGGTTCAGGCTTTCTTACAGGAATGCCCAGTTCAGCGTCCCCCAGCAGCTCTGCTTTCAAAGCACAGAGAGGGGACCACCAAAGCCAAGCAAGGCCCATCGCATAAGGTAAGACACAGACTTCCAATCATGATCAACAGTCAAAACAAGAAGGAGTGGGGACAAGCGCGGTCACAGGAGCGTCTCTGCGTACAGTTCTACTGCAATTAGAGTGGAGCTGATATGTGCACTGTGATTTACAAAGGCAAATAAGTGATCTTAAATCTTCCAAGAGATCGTGATAAACAGTGTGAACAGCTTGGGTTGATCATGGATTAAATAATCACTTTGAACCTCTGTTTGCTAGAACTCCAACTGCTTTTTTCTGCGTTTTTATCAGTGGATAGTATGATCAGTAATAAATATCTGAAGACAGTTGTAATATTCTCACTCTAAGTATGTTTAAAGATAAATTTTTGTAATTTTTGTCATGCAATATGCTGTCACCTGGTGATGATACAATTTGCAAACTAGAACATTAACTTCAATCACCAACTGTAAGAGCCTGTAATCAGTATTTTTCCTTGACTGTTTTCCTTCGTGTCCTCCATTTTTCAAGCCACTGCTTTTTAAAGTTTTGTCACAACAAATGTCACCAAAGGTTACCCGAGATAAATCCAGCGTCCCTCCAAGCCTGACAGAGTTGAAGAGTGAGGACCAAGAACTAAACATTGAACCTTGCTACCTCTCATCAAGCCCCAGAGCAACCCACCAGGCCTTCCACTTTGGTGGGATCGCAAATAGCAGGCAGCACTACACACACATCCCAGACTCTTTCTCCCAGAGGTGAGTGAGCCCAACCCCCCCCCCCCCCCCACACACACACACACACACAGACTTCCAAGGTTTCCTTTGTGTCTGTGTGTATTACAGACTGCAACTTCCTGTCTCCAGGTCCCACTTTTCCTTGTCCTTGAAGACTCATTCGTCATCTGGCCTCATCTTTTATGTATCCGATGACCAAGAGGAGAACTTTATGGCTCTCTTTCTGGCCCATGGGAAGATAGTGTACACGTTCAATGTAGAGAACCAAAGAGTTAAAATCAGGAGTGAGGAGAAATACAATGATGGGGCCTGGCACAATGTAAGTTCAACCATCAAGCGTGGACGCTTCAAGCAGGATGAGTCAGCAGTTGTGGTATCACTAATATCTATAGTTGAAGTGACTAACACTTGTTTCTCATCAACTGAAGGTCATTTTTATCCGGGATGGAAACATGGGCCGACTGATAATCGATGGACTCACACTACTGGAAGACCGAGCTCAGAGAACCAATGTTTCCTGGCATGTCGACAGCCCGCTCTTCATAGGAGGAGTTCCTCCAGGGAGAGCGCAAAAAAATATTCAGGTACCAATTACAGTTAGAAATGCACAAGGGACCTGAACCCAAAAACACAAGCTGTTTCTGGATAGCATACTGTTAAAATTTCACAGTCCTCTCAGGTCCGTCTGCTCCTAAGTGACCTCTGGCTTTGCTCAGGAAACCACACAGACAACCACATGAAAGTTTCTGAAACTTGTAAAGTCGGATGACCTTATCTGTTGGCCATGAAGTAATGGAGAGTTCAGCAAACTTCAAACACAATGAGGATTTTTGGCTGGAGAGAGACTTTGTGTACGACTTCACCTCCCCTTTAAACATGTGTTGTTCCATAACACAATAAAATCTATGGTCAATCCTACATGTAATACTTGTCCCACCTTGTCAACACCATGGAACACTAAGAAAAAGCAAAAGCATTTACAGTTCGTTTGAATTTTTTTTTTTTAATTTCAATTTCAAACAAATGTGACAAAAAATGATAACAATGATCAAAACAACCAATTCACTTTTAAACCTTATTATAGAGAATGTCTGAAAACCAAATTCTCCCTAACTAATTATTCAGTAAACAAAATTCAGATCAGTTGGTTATACAAATGTAGATATAATACAATACAAAGAAATAAGGATGGAAAATAAGAAATAATAAACAACAATAACAAAAAAAACACAAAAAAAAGTTTGTTTGAATAAAGCCTAACCAACACTTCCTCTGCTTGACCGAGCAATGGGAAATGTGTCTTGGTAAATAGCTGGGAATTGCACTGCTGCTGGTGCATGCTGGTAAAATGACACATAATTTCCTGGAATCAATATACGGTAATTGATTATATAAAATTGAAGTTAATGTCACATTGATAGTCATCCTCTATGAAGGCCAACATGCCAAGCACCGAAACCGAAAGATATCGTTGGATCTTAGAAATTTAAATTGATAGAGAGTTGATGACTTGTTGCTCCCCTTTTTGTTCTTGATGAAAGTAAGTTGTTGCTTCTTTTGAAAGTAGTTGAATTACTTGAATAGAAACCCAAAGAGAACTCGCACACCTTTCCTGATGACTAGCTGCATTATTGTCCTGATATCGTTGGTGTGCTTCACCAAAGTGAGGTTGTACCTGCTGCTCAGTCTACCTTTGTCTTCATTTTCATGTCGCTAATCTGTTACGAATCAAATGCAAAATTGCTTTGATTTTTGTTGAAAAGGTGGGTTTGGTTGCAGTGAATCAGTTCTTATCATACACCCATTGACTTCACTCCCTGGACACTCTGTGGCCTCCAGTCTGTTGGTTTTCAAAATTACAACTCAACTTACCTTGTGTGAAATCCAGGCCAAGTGGTTACAGAAAAGCATCTGGCACTAGGTATAATCACTTGGTAGGAAAACTCTGAATAAATTGAGTAAAGTTGTGTTGAAAAGAGCAGTAAAGGTTTCAGCATAACAGCCCCAAAAGAGGCCTTTGTTATTAGTACATTAAAGTTATAAGAGACTGCGAGGGGACTTTTATTCTGAAGTTCATTGTGTGTGTAGTAATGATCAGATTTTATAGAGAAAGTATATTGATTTTAATTTTGACATTTCCTTTTCCGTGTTGCCTTCCTGTAATATTACAAAAAAGATCCTCACTGAAAGCTACAAAAGTTCTTCTGAGAGCAACTGCAGAGCTTTGTTTTATTGGAGCCCTCGTGTGAACTATCTGTTGAACAGTTTTTGTCATAGACATGTAGGACAGAATACTTTGTAAGTCAATACACTTTGGGGCTAATGCTAAAGTGTGTGTTGTGCTTGAATTCTGATCAACTTTTTTCTGCAGCAGTTTAGTCAGAGATGATTGGGACAAAGCAGAAGTCATCAGTTGAAGGCGGTATGCAGATGGAAGTTCTTGTGTGAATGCTGGCTCTGAAATGGAGACCCATGAGTTTAAAGTTAAAAAGCTAAATTGAGACAAGAACACTGCAAAACATGAGCTTCACTGAACAATCAACAAGCCAAAGACAAGCCAAAGTTGAAAGTGTTACGATACTGTCATCAGCATCAATACCTTTGAACGTGATTAAAAGAGTTGAATTGTGAATTCGAAGCTTAATTTCATTGAAATCCATTGACAAAATTAGGAGAAAAGTTGAAATGGTAGAAAAAGTGAAAACAGTCGGACATGTGACTAAGTTCAAATATACTTGAAAAAAGTAAGCGTTAAATTAACCGTGAATGCTTTTCTTCAATAGAACAGCAACGTACACATCAGACATGCATCCTGTTTGTGAGTGACAACTAAAAGTAAGACAACTTTGTTCCTGAGTAACTGTCAGCTTTTTCTTTAGTAACTCCTTTTTAATGCTACTATTATTTGACTGCAGTGGGTACATATTTGAAGTGAATTAAACAGGGAGGTAGGAATGTCCATCGTTTGACCACAGTGCTTGAAAAGACATTCAAAGCTCACAGAGGGGCTGTTTGAAATGTGTGTCCTGTTGTGTCTCTCTTCAGAGAAACTCTGCCTACAGCTTCACTGGCTGCTTGAAGAACCTGCAGCTGGATGGACAGTGGCTGTCCTCTGTGGCAGAGACATTTGGTGTCACACCATGCTTCCAGGGACTCTCTGAGGCAGGAACATACTTCTCAAAGGAAGGCGGCTATGTTGTCCTGGGTACGTTCCCAAGCGTTTTCATGCTTGTGTGATTTCCTCTACAGGTTGTCGGAAAAAATGGATTTAAGTTGAAAATAAAGTACACCTGATATGTGTTCCGCAGCAGCAACACACACTGGCTGTGTGTGCACTGTTTGCATCCTTTACATTTGGTACACCTCTGTTCCTAATCACTGTACTCATGAATCAGCATGATA
Organism: Malacoctenus gilli; assembly: GCA_032164315.1. Taxonomy (NCBI): domain Eukaryota; kingdom Metazoa; phylum Chordata; class Actinopteri; order Blenniiformes; family Labrisomidae; genus Malacoctenus; species Malacoctenus gilli. The sequence goes on from JASSRZ010001983.1 coordinate 37,658, forward strand.
TCAGCATGTCAGCAATGTACAGCATGTACATACAGTTTTTGCTGAAGTTGCTTTACGTCAACCAGTCAATCTCAGTTGACTATGCAGATTTATAGACAAAAACAACCTTTTTTTTTTTAGATATGATTTTGGCTTTTACTTTGAAAGTACTATAAATGCTGCAGTCAGTCTCAGTAACTTCAGAACCATCATGTTCTTCAATTTCTTTTATCAAAGTCACATCATAAGTGTTTTGTTTTGTTTTGTTTTGTTTTGTTTTGTTTTGTTTTGTTTTGTTTTGTTGCACCTTACTTGTTTTTGTTGTTACCAAAATAAATTCCAAAGCAGTTTTTCCTTGAAGTTGCATCAGTTATGATAGACCACAGGTCACTTACAGGTAAGTAACAGAACCAGGCCCCCCTTAACTCACTTGCTCTCCTCTCTGGCACTACTTCCTTCATCAGACGAGTCCTTTGACCTGGGGCTAAGGTTTGAGCTGGTCATGGAGGTGCGCCCTCGTGTGGCTTCTGGGGTGCTATTGCACGTGCACGCGGCAGAAGGAGACTTCTCAATGTATATTCATCAGGGAGCGGTGAGGCAACAAAAACAGTAGCTGTGATTCTAAAATTGAAAACAAACAAAAGAAATCCAAGTCAGTTTAGCAGAAAGACTGTGACCATTGGATCTCTTCTGGCTAACACAACACTGGTGTGTTGTTTGTGTTTTCAGGTGGTCGTTCTTGTGAATGATGGAACAAATGAGTTCTTCACAAGGGTGTCACCACAACATGGTGTGTGCGATGGCACCTGGCACAGAATCACAGGTAAGGAAAACCCAGTGAGTTAGACCCTGGCGTCTTACATAGGTATATGTAAGATATATCTAGATATAAATATATATATCTACAAACCTATCTAATTTATGGTCACATCAATCAGCAGGTTGCAAGCACAAAGCAGAGGCAGAGATAAACAATCACACATCTATCCATTTGTCACACTGCTTATTCCAATATATAACTTGTGCATCAGTATCCACTCAAATGACTTGTTTATAATGCAAGAGAGTCTGACAAATGTTACATTTAATTCTGAGGTGTAGACATTCTGAGGAATAAGGCAGTGACCATAAATCAAACTGTGGTGAACCCTCGTTGGGTCGGTACACCAACTTTCACAATGGATTCGTCTTTGGTAGTAAACCAGGAGTTACACCTGGCCTCAACAAGCCAACGATGGTAGTCATCAGCAGCTTCATGTGACTCTACCATAAAAAACTCCTGGGTCCACAACAGCAGCCAGCTTAAACTGAGCTTTAGAGCTCCATTGATCCATTCTCTGTTTGCACACAGTGATCCGCGATGCCAATGTTGTCCAGCTGGATGTGGACTCTGAGATCAGCCATGTGGTTGGTCCTCTCAGCACCACCTCCACAGACACCAGGAAGCCAGTTTTCATTGGTGGAGCTCCTGGTGAGCAAGCATCTCAAGTTGCTGCTATCTTTTTCCTACTGGTACAAAGATAAGTCCCCTCACTCTGCCCTGTGTCCTTGCCCCCTCAGATGTGTTCCTTCCAGAGAGCATCCCCACCAGGAAGGCTTTCATTGGCTGTGTGAGGAACCTGATGATCAACAACAACCGGGCAACTTTCAGTAAAGCTGTTCTGGTCAGCGGCGCTGTCAGTGTTGGAGTCTGTCCAGCAGCATGATGCGTGGTGACACGTGATGAGTGTCATCAGTGCAGCTCTGATCAAATACCACTTCATAAAAGCATTTTTAGTAAACAGACAAACTAAGAGTATCATCATTGTTGTCTCTTTTTGTCAGGTGTTTTTGTTTCTGTCTACCATTTAGTTGCTTATGTTTTTATCCCTGACCAATGACTACATACATTCAATTGCTAACTGCTAAATGCTAACAGCTCTTCTGTGCTGCTCAATCCATCCCAGATCTGCACTTAAAAGCATACAATGCACAAAATAGGCACATACATTCATGTTAACACATCAATTTGTTTATTTTTTCACAACTTGACTTTATCTTGATTGCCCACCATGTCTGTAAAGTTCATGCTTGAAACTTTCTTTTTATACTTTAACTTCTCATAATAAAAATATTTACAGCTATTAGCACACGTATTATTTGGAGGAGATGAAAGAGGAGGCTGAGTTGTTTCTCCTGCTCTGTGGCTAATGAAATCAGCTTTGCATAAGTTAGGAATATCATAGGAACCCTCTTTCTACATAACAGAACAGACATGGAAAACATCTGCAGGCTCTTTTCAAAACGGTCTGTGTGCCTGCCATGATTTGGCTTCACTTGAATTGTTTAGAAAATCACAGATGGGTAAAGGCCCCTCTCAGTCCTTTTCGGTGGCTGCCTGGGGGGTCCAGAGAAAGTGGGCAGAGTTTCACTGTTACTGTGAGGAAGATCATGCATCGCACCTTCACATACATGAGTATGAAATTATTTAGTCAAATACGCGCACACACACACACACACACACACACACACACACACACACACACACACACACACACACACACACACACACA
>JASSRZ010002002.1:0-40110 GCA_032164315.1 Malacoctenus gilli
CTGCAACAGTCTTGGGAAGAACTTTCTGAAGAATATTTGATTTCTATTGTAGAAAGAATGCCACGAGTGTGTGCAGCTGTTATATCTGCCAAAGGTGGCTACTTTGATGAGTCAAAAGTTTAGAATACATTTTGGTTTATAAATTGATTCCATGATTTCTTTTTCAACTCAAATTGCTTATTTGTTCTATGCTTTCATTTCAGAGTGCAATGAGACATTAAAGTGAATAATTTTCAGTAAAAAACTGGAAAAAATGTGGTGTTCTAAAAGTTTTGACCGGTAGTGCATATGAACAAAGTTTTAAAATAGGCCATTAATTGAAGGTGCGCCCAATAATCCTTATAGTGCGGAAAATACAGTAATTGAAAATGTTACTCCCCTGCTTAAAAAATGCCAACGGTCTCACGTCTGCTCGACTCAGCATGAGATTCTGAATGATTGCCGACAACAGAAGAACGTTCGTCACACTGCGGTGCCAAAGCAGTTATTGCAAACAGCATATTTTGCGTCAAACTGGCACACAGTGAAGTACTTCCAATGACACTTCCAGTGACATGTTGTGTCTAGCTGAGTTTCACTGTTGAGCAATTAGCAGTTAAGCTGCGACGTAGGAAGCGGCGGCACGCACGGATGTTGATCGGGGAAAACCGGAAATTACGACAGTGATCACCGATTCAGCCGATTGGGTAGAAAACCGGCCTTTCTGATCGGCGGCCGATTGATCATGCATCCCTAGGCAAAACCCAATAAAGCAGCCTTAAAGGGGATGAGTCTCAGTGCTTCTCGACCCACAGGTGCCGCACCTGCCTCATTCTATGATCATACAGTTACAGTACTCTCTACACCCCCTTTGTGGTAATGTTCAGCTCTGTATGATTCGACTGCTCCCAGTCAGCAGCAGGTTGTGTTGCTGCCAGACAGAACCGACATGAGACTCAGGAGATGACTGCAAGCAGGAGAACTAAACTGAAAGCAAAATACAAAAACAAACCCAATGGCAGTTTCACTTCATGAATAGATCGACTCATATATGGAACTTCATTCTTTCTAAATGAATATAATTCACCTGTGGCATAACGAAGGAAACCCTCTCAAATACTTGACACATGAAGTCCGTTAAAGTTGAACATGTGTCTGGGTTTTTAAGTCAGACATAATGTGCAAATCGCAGTACGATTAAATAATCAGCTACTTAAGGAAATAAAAATCCCTTTTGATCTGAGAAACGATACTATGGCAGGAATCTCTGCGCTGTATCATGTGACATCACCAAATTCAACACAGATGTGTCTGACAAATTATGAGGATACTCATATTGAAATGATTACAATCATTCTAACTGTTTGTGCTATGATGTCATCCCAGCATGAACTTCATGCATGTGATACCAAGCATTATAAAAAGCAGCAGGAAACACTCAGTGACCAGAGATGACAGCAGACTTTCTCCTTACAAAATAATCCTCCTTTCTGTGTGTGTCGTATAGACTGAGCAACACATGCAGCAGCATCAGCAAGTTCATCTTCTGAGAAGGATTTAAAGAGGGTAGCAAATCTAAACTCCAAACAACAGGCGATGTCGCCTGTTGAGAACGTCTGTTCTCAATTTGTTTTCTCGCTGAAGACATTTGGTGTGATTCTCAGGGGTGAGGACCACATGTTCCCTACCCTCACTCCTCTCTGCCGCCACAAATTGGAGGTTATCACCCTCCTGCCACTCTGCCACCTCAGCACCTCTTCTTCCTTTAGTGCCGTAGGACTTTGGCTGATAAAGCTGATGAACCTGGTATGATGTTACTGGCACTGAACTCAGGCTAGTTTTACCTCTGTCACTACAAACGATCCAGATTATTCTCCAACTTTTGAAATTCAAACAACAAAACATTTATTCTTTGCTTTTATCACAAAAAACTAATTTAAAGCTGCTGTTGTTTCAAAACCAGTGACAGGAACAGCCTGCAGAGGGAGGGAGTTCACTGGGGTGACCAGACGCTTGCTGACACATAAGGAGAGCAATACTTATTTCTTAAAATTTAGGTGTCACACAAATGTCACACACCTACATACCCATTATTTGAGGATAAGCCATGATCATATTATCAGTGGAGACACAGATGAAGAGAGAGGGTCTTTCCAGTAACTTACAGTGGGTGACTCCAGCCAGGGTTTGGTAGAAGGTGGGCGTGTCACTGTCATCTGTCAGCGTGACGCACACGCCACCGGACAGGAGCCACCGGGACAGCGTGAAAGCCTCCTTGTTCTGGACAAGCCAACTCCTGAAACGCTCATAGTTCACCTTGTCACCCTGCCAGAGCACAAACACGTGAGAGCATCAGTAAGCAATGCAGCTGTTGCTCCGAACAGAAGTTTGTCTCCAGCCTCCTTCAGGCTTGTGCCACTTATTCTGTCATATACATTAACACAATGGAGGCAGGAAAGGTTATGAAAAGGAGCTCATACATCTTCAGATATTCGTGCGAGTAGATCCTGAAGTTACTGTTTACTAGTACTGGTAAGTACTGGCTAGTGAGCGGAGGACACCTTGAGGGGACCTTGAATGTAAACTCTTCCTCGAATTCTGCATATTGTTTGCATATTGTTTTGAAGCATGTCAAACTCCAGTTTTCAGGTTTGCAGCATACATCAGATTAGTGAACGTTTCCTGCTTTTCACAGCAGCCGTTGAGGCAGGTGTCAAACGACAAGCACTCCGGCCAGCTGATGTCGGTTCAGAAATGAATAATGAGGGATGAAACTGATGGCAAAAACATAAAAAGCTTTTTCAAATCTTTGAATCAACCCTGACCGTGCCTTTTTGTACCCCTACAGTCCAAAAAGATGCATGTCCACCTGTGACTCTATTGTCCACAGGTGTGAAAGTGTTTGTGAGTCTTTGTGTGTCTCTTTCCCTGTGACGGACTGGCATCTATGCTGGGTTTACCCTGGATAGGGACCCCCGGTGACCCTCAGATGGAGGCACCCCTACCAGAGCGGAATTATGAGATGTGATGTAAGACGAGTGAGTGAATGATCAGAATCTGTTTGAGGAACATTCCTGGCAGAAGAAAAACTTTCGGTGAGCTCTACTGTGAGGCAGGAAAACATCACCTACATCAGCTCTGAACAAGAGAATAAAAAAATGCTATTTTGCTTTTTTTTAACTGTTGAGCTTTGTTGCTATAACGAGTCCTGTATACAGACGTTGTGGGCTGCTGGTCAATTTTGTGGTGTCACTGACTCAGTCTGAGACATGATAAACTTGTGAATAGCAGTCTGTTGTATACTTTCTGTTTTCAGTGAAGGCAAAATCATCATCGGCCCCCTTGTTTGCATTCCTAAAGTGCTACAAAGTCTAAATGTGTGCAAATATTTCCCCCCCACTTTTAGCAACTTAATTTATTCATTAGGATCAGTCTTAGAGTGAAACCCACTTTTAATTCAAACAAGGAACCCTTTAAATGCCTGTTCAATCCCATGACCATGTGGTCCAGAAGGGAGGAAAGGCCTGAGATAACTTCTTTTAAACAGATTATACACTGCATTAGAGACAGGCTGTGTTCTGTTTTTCAAAGCAGAATGACTTGGCTCAATTCAGTTGCAGGAGGCCGTTTGGTATTGAAGATAATTTCGGTCTAGGATGTGACTCCATGTGATGAATGGTGAAAAATGGACCCATGAATCAGCTGTTAGTGAACCAAGATAAAGCTGAAGCCAGGAAGGTTGCATCACCATTGCAGGACAAACATTGATATATAGCAGCCTCCAACAATTCAATGTTGCTCACAACAGTAAAATGAATGAAAAGTACACATGAAGGTGGGAGGGGGCAGAGAAATGATGTGTGAAGTTAGTGAAGCATCAAAGAATTCATGTTTCTAGAAATGCACCTGCACCATTTACTGTCAGATGATGACCATTCTCCTGCTTTCTGTCTAACTGGTGGTTGTGCTGCCAGTGTTCACATGTGATCTCTTTAAGTGTGTGTGCTGACCTCAACGAAACAGTTCTTGAGGGAGGTGGGGACCTCTCCATCCAGGACCTGCAGCACCGCCTCAATGTCCTCCCTGGCTGCATATCCACCCATGTCACTGGCAAACAGGCTGAAGAGGTCTGTGGAGAAGGAGAACGAGAGCGAGTGAGCGAGCGAAAGAGAGAAAGACAGAGACAGACACGCACACACACACACACACACACACACAAACACACACACATACACGCACACGCACACACACACACACACACACACGAAAATATAAACAATATTAGAATAAGTCTTAGAGCAGTTCAGTCATTCTGAGGTCCAGGCTCTGGCGTGGGACCGGGGTGCTGGTGTGGGAGGGCGCTGTGATGACTCGTGATGGACTCGTTCAAACTAAAGAGTGTTTCCCCTTGCTACACTACTGTGTAGATTGGGGGGGGGTGGCTTTATGATCTTCTGTACACTGGCGTGCATGCTGAGAACAGGGGGGACTGCGGACCTGTCAGTCCTCCAGTGAGTGCCATCTCGGCCTGTGGGCCCATCCTGTTGCTCACCCTAATGCCCCCTTTGCTTCGTCTGCAAGCGGTCATTTTAACTGTGTTTGCACATGATATGTTCTGATGCGTTTGATCATACGGTAAAATATTCCAATAAAAGTACACTAAACACTACTTTTCAATTTATTGTACCCCCTTCCTGGAAGGAGGCATTCATATCCATCATACCGAAAGAAGGGAAAAATAAACTAGACTGCAAATCATATCGACCAATAAATGTACTAAAAATAGATTATAAATCATATACTAGTATTTTGGTAAGCATATAAATGCTATAATGCCCTTGCTGATTGATGAAGATCAAACAGGCTTTCTTAAAAATAGACAAACCCAGGATAATATAAGAGCTTTACACACTATCAAACAAATTAATAAGAGGAAAATCAAATCAGTTATTTTAAACCTTGATGCTGAAAAAGCCTTCGATTCAGTTCAGTGGCACTTTCTTTACTTAGTCATGAAGAGATTTGGATTCTGCACAGATTTTACAAGATGCATCCAAGCACTTTACTCCTCTCCCAATGCTAGAATCAAAGTAAATGGCAGCCTTTCTGAAACTATACAATTGCAGCGTGGTTGCAGCCAGGGATGCCCGGCTAGCCCAAATTTATTCAATTTATTTATAGAGCCATTAGCACAAGCAATAAGACAGTAAACTACATTAAAAGGTATTCAAATTGGCAATGAGGAATATAAAGTGTGCTTGTATGCAGATGACATATTAATTACTCTTACAGAACCTCATTCTAGTCTCCCCGTATTGATGAAAATTATAGAAATATACGGCTCTTTTTCAAGGTAGAGCCTTAATATACATAAAACCCAGGTTTTATCACTCGATTTTCACTCTAGTCCAGAATTAACACCTGAATACAATTTTAATTGGCACTCTGACTATATAAAATACTTAGGGTGTACATACCCAAAGATTTATCTGAACTATATGATAAGAACTGGAGTAGCATAAATAGGGCAATAATCAGTGACCTCGATAGCTCGAGTCTAAGAGACCAAGAGTAAAGTACTCGACCTTGCAATTGCCGAGGGGGGGCAGGCTCTGTCTTCTTTACGAGATTATTATGTATCAGCCCAGTTAAAACCACTGGTATGTTGGTGTGATCCATCTTATTATGCATAGTGGAAAACAACCGAGATGTCTTTATCTGACGCACCAATTCAGTCTAAATTGAGTAACTCACAACAAGAAAAGGTTTCAACAACTAGCAAGTGGGTCAATCTGGCATTTAAAATCTGGAAGCTAGTGACTCAAAAACTGAAAGTCCAGGAGCAAGTAAAGTTCCTTAGATGGCCAGTCTATGATCCTGATTTTCTACCTGCCTGACATGATGCTAGACTCAGACAGTGGGCATCATATGGCCTTACTGCTGTGTGTACAATGTATGAAAAAAACAAATCTAATGTCTTTCAGTGATCTACGTACGTGGTACAACCTTGAAAAACAGGATTTTTTTTTAGAAACTTGCAACTCTGTGACTTTATTATTAAAAGGATACAAAACAACAGTATTGAAGAACTTTCACCACTTGTTAATATTTTCATCAGTGCTTATGGGTCAAAGAGTCTTCAAAGTCTTATTAGTAAACTATATCATAGTCTGATGACACTTAAAACAGATTCAACTATTGACATAAAACACAAGTGGGAAAAAGAAATGAACATTGTTATAACTGAAGACATGTGGACAAGGGCTTGGAAGGTACAGTTTTCATCCACCAACTCTGGCACTTGGAGGGACCTCTGCTGGAAGACACTCATTCGCTTCTTTATAACCCCCAAGCAGAAATCCAAGTTCTTCATGACCCCAGCATATTGCTGGAGAGAATGCAGAGAAATTTCTGCAGACCATGGACACATATTCTGGTCTTGCCCACTCATTCAGCCCTTCTGGGCTGAAGTAGCAAACCTAATCTCAAAATCACTGGGCACCAACATTAGCTCATCAGCTGCTCCTTTACCCTACTATACTTGGGATATTTCCCAGACGAACTGACTGTGGATGATGTTTACCTTCTGAAAGTCTTTGTAGCAGCAGCAAAAAAGGCCATAACGAAATGTTGGCTACAGAAACCCCCTCCTACACGAAACCTATTCATATCAATAATAGAAGATATAAAACTTATGGAATGCATGACCTATACCCTACGGCTCCAAGAGGAGAGAGGAAAGAGACATTGGAAAAAGTCGCTGGACTTCTTGAACTGTGGCAGTACTGAAGAATCTGGTTGAACTTGAAATGTAATTTTATTTGTGTATTTGTCTCATAAGCTATCCTATGACCTCCTGACGAGAAATGTTATAAATAAAAAGTATTAAAAAAAATTCACGAGATTAATTATGATCACATTTTTTAATTGTTACCCAGCCCAAGTAATTATACTTGATTGGAAAAGCAGGTTATGATCAGTCCAACTAGTTGTGAAGGAGGAATCCTTACAGTCCATCACCGTTTTCCTCCATTCCACACTGGAAAGAAAATGAGCTCAGTTTTTGACTAATTTGGTTGAAGGTAGTGTTCATTCATCCATGAGGAGATATCGGCCAGACATTCTGATATATGAGCTGAGACAGTGGTGTCATCAGGGGGAAAGGACAGGTAAAGCTGAGTGTTGTCAGCATAGCAGAGATAGGAGAAGAGGAGCAGAGGTGGGATCAGATCAATGAACTGAGTGAGGTGGTGAATAAGGAAAAGAGTAGGGCACCAAGCACAGAACGCTGAGGTACCCCAGTAGCTACACCAGGGGTGTCAGGGCCAGCATCCTAAAAATTTGGAATATTTTCCTGCTCCAACACAGCTGCTTTAAATTAGCATGTTGTCCCCCTGCCTGGCAGAAGCCAATCAGCAGGGAAGCATGGAAAAGTCCAGGGAAGCTGACCCTCCAGAACCAGAGTTTGACAACCCGAGCTACGCCATGTGACTTAGACTCTTCCCCTCTCCATGATACTCCGAAGGATCTGCCTGTGAGGTAGGACTTGAAACATAACAGAGCAGATCCTGATATGCTGGGTTCAGTGATTGTGGAGAGGAGGATGTGATGGTTCACAGTGTTGAAGGCAGCAGACAGGTCCATTAGTAGCAGGACATAGGCCTGACCAGCAGCTCTAGCCACTCTGTGATTCTGTGACTGACAAGAGAGGGGTCTCAGTGGAATAGGCTTGCCTGGAGCCAGATTGATGGGAGTCAATCAGCTTATTCTTCAGCAGGTGTTCACAACTTGATTCACGACTCCATGCTCAAGTATAATTATCACAGCAGCAACCAGAATGACGGACTGCTGAAACTGAAGCCAAGTCAAGAACACAGTGAGCAGATTGTCACCATAATGAGCTCACTTTTGAAAGTTGAACACCCACATTATTTGCAAATAAGATTTGCATTTGTCTTGGTTTGCTTTGACTGTTAGGAGACAGAGCAGAGACAACAGACAACCTGGAAAGCAGGATTAAAGCTCCGCTTAAAAACGCATATTCAAGCCACACACAATGTGCACTGCAAATCATCTTCAGCAGGACATCACAGCTTTGACTTTACTGGGCTCATTAAAATTAGATTTGCACAGTGAAGCAGAGAGAAAGATCCTATTTTATTCTGTGATATTTTGGCAATTAAGTGATGTAAGAAGGTCTGCAGCTTTTTGCACCAGCAAAGTTTTCAGGGTGAACCAGTACTAATACAGATGAATCAACAAATACACCAGTGGCATTTCAGCAGTGACTCCTTCACTTAAAGCTGGATGCTGATTGCGTTCAATTGCATTTTTACATGATTCCTTTTTGTTGGCTTCAGAATACAGCGAGGACCTCCAATCTGCAGTACAGTAAGTTTCTCATCTGGTCACATTTTCCTGAACACCTACATGTGTTTGGTCATTAAGTCTAGTGTGATGCTGTACGCCTGTGAACAGATGTGTGCTTCCTTGTTACTTACACTTGGCCTTCTCTTCATCACGCCCTCTGGTCAGGAGCACCAGGCCCACCATCAGGTTGTTGAAGTGCAGCCCTTTGGACGAGCCTCCGAACGAGCTGTAGATCACCTTAAAGACACACAGGGACAATGTCAAGGTCACGCTCATCTCACCAGACTGCCTTCAGTATGACACCCATGTGTCACGTCAGAGAACCCACTCACATGGAGTAGCCTGGACCAGTGGCACCAGTTTTTCCTCAGCATCCTTTCTTCACCACCTTCTTTTCATGAAGCCAAACACTTTGGGCTAAGGTGCTTATTCTTAAATGTTTCACTGTTTGATACTAACTGTGGCTGCTGTCTGAGGAATATGAAGCCCTAAGAGACTTTCCTGGGGAGACTTGTTGCACAGGTTTTCTCCTGTGACTAAATTCACTGATTTTATAAACCTGTAGTCATTGAAGTGATTGGAACACCTGTATGCAGTGGTTCAGGTGTGTGGTTGAAAATTTTTAGGGATAGAGCACACTTACAGGAGCAATCAATGGCAAACTGAGGAACCAGCTGCCAGTGAGAGACAACACTGGTTCAGAGTTGTCAACAAATCAAGCTGCATCCCAAAGGAAGGTGCTGACGAAGCAACTTAACATCATGATCCACACTTCAGGAGTAGCAAGCAATCGAAATAGCTGAGCGATGGTATTAGGGAAGAAATTCTGTTTAATGGTGCAAGTATAATGTACTTTTTAATATTTCAAGCTTGCCAGGAAGAAGCACACTGATACAACCAGAGGCTAAAATGAAAAAGAGAAATCAGCTTGGTGAAGGATGACGTGGAACGAAGGCAAAAAGGGAAACGTCAGAATGACGAGTTTGTTTGATTTCATCTGAGCTTTATTGTAGTTATTCGCAGAAATAAAAATATCAGCAGATGAAACAATGAGTGATGGAGGAGCAGTGAAGTGGCCAGCAGAAGGAACAAAAACTTGAGGAGCTGAGAGCTGAGAGTAAAGAGCAGCCCTTTGTTATAGATGGTCACATTCAGGGGGGAGCAGTGAAGCCTTTTGTCTTGAGGGTGATGGGACTGAATAGTCTGTCGTTCCTTCTTCAGAATATCAGGGAGCTGATATGAAACCATAACTGTGACTGTCAGTTTAGCTGTCTGAAATGATTGTAAACTGAGCTCAACACCAACAGAGGTTAATCCCTTTAAGAACAGACGTCTGGAGCTCAGACGGTTCCACATGGTTATGTAGAATACACAACCATGCAGTTTTGACAAACAAACCAAAGTCCAGAGCTGTGCTAAGTGTCAAGTCCTTAATCCCCCAATATCTGCATATAAAAGCTGCAGCTGCGAATGCATATGAGGGAGACATAATGTGAGGGAATGTGGAGTTCACCTTAAAAGACCCCAAAGCACAACTGACACTCAGAAAACCCCCTTTTGTATCACGCAGTGTAATTTAGCGACACCTAAAAATAAGATAAGAAAAATGTGTAGATACTAAAGAAAGAGTCAGGCTTGTTGTCAAGTGCACATGACAGAACATATTGCTCTACATGGAGCCATTAGCCACTGTTCAATCACCCATGAACTGTATGTTCATTTAAATCACACTGCTTTAAAGGTTAATCCTCTGAAACAGGGGTTTTCAAAGTATGAAAGGGTGAGCCCCCCTCCAAGGAGCACAATGCCTGCCCCCCCCCCAAAAAAAATCAACCCACACACAACCAAATGCCACTACAAAACACCTTCTAATTGCTTTTATTTTAGAACCATCTCATCTTTTAAAATGACATTTTATCTGAATGAAATTTAACACATGAACATTTTAAAACATTTCGTCCCATTTTAATTATTTTATCAGGGCCTTTGTATGGCAAATACACCCTTTTTTCATTTTTCTAACGATAAGAACAACCCCAAACTCATTTTTCAAATGTTTTCTCAAACAAAAGTTACATCTGAGAATCTGAGTTTAATGTTTGAGCCTCCCCTAAAGTGCTCTGGCGCCCCCTAGGGGAGGCGCGCCTCACACTTTGAAAACCACCGCTCTAAAACACACCAACAACTGGTAGACAGCAGCAGCTGCTGCTCTGCCAGCCTGTCCTGGCCTGAACTTATGTTTGAGGATTTCTCCCACAGTTTGAATGCATCACCTCACCCACAGTTTGAGTGCATAGAGCCCAGGGAGCTGCTGCTGTGTGGAGCACAGGTCCTGCTAAATAAAAGGCAGCCAGGAGCCCTGTGTCAGCCCATCTACGGATCTCAGACAAACTTGGGCAAACTCCCTCCTTTCTGGTCTTGCTATACTGCCCGCTTTAAATTCACAGTGGAGCTGTGGCTGCTGTCCAGACGACACTCTCATTCCTCTGAAGGAAAGACTTTTCTCATACAAAAATTCCAAAAAAGGAAAAACCAAAAAGTGACAAAAGGATCCCTTAACAGTTACACTAGACTTTTTAGTGATTTGCTAATTTCACATGTAAAACTGTGTCTCCAAATCATATATGTCTTTATTTGACAACATTGATATAAAATATTCATTGTGTGCAACTGAGGAACCTTTTCATAACCCAAAATATGAAGAATGATGAGTGCAGTGGGCTCTTAGGCTGTTGGGGGGTTCTCAGTACTCCGGCCTAACTCTGCTGTTCAGGATGATATGAGGACATTTATTTTGAAATTTTATCTACCTAATGGATACTGACTTCCATAGTTTTTTTTTTTTTAGACAGACAGAGAGGGAGAGAGAGACATACAGACAGAGAGTAGTATTTTCTGGTATTGCAGTATTTCCTGAAACGAGCACCAACCACAAGGATTTCTATATGATCAAGAAGAAAAGCTCGCCCATTGGCCCATTCAGTGTTTCACAAGAACACTTGATAGACAGAGAGATGAGGAATCCATGTGACAACTTCCGAGGATTAAAGGACAATGTGCCTCATTCTTCTTCTTCCTCAAACTACACTTTCTGCAACATGGAACTCTGTTGATCGAATAGCAGCTTTAAGCCATGCAGAAAAGGCTCCAAAATCTTGAGTGCTGTGAACATATTTGTCGTTTCCTTTCCACTGTTGATGTTTTTTTGGAGGGAAGGGGTGAGTGTTAATCAGTCTTTTGAATACAAAGTGCTTAAAATGTGTTATTGGAGCCAATAAAACCAAAATCCTTGGCCCTTCTTTGAACTGTCAGAGCATTTGTCAGCTGTGCGACTGCTTGGAGACGCCAGCCACAGTCATACATCTGGAGCACTGCCACCACTGTCGCCACAGCAACAGCTGCCATGGTGACAAAGGAGACGGAGACTGAGGAGGAAGAAAAAGACGGAGAATCAGGGAGAGGGGGTGAGTAATGGCATTCTGTAGTGTTTAGTATGAATGCAGACATGGGGAGGACACGGTGAATGACACTGGCTGTATTGAGGACACAGGGACACAGGGTGTGTGTCAATGCCATGTCCTGACGGTCTGAGCACCGACATTAGGCTCGGCTGCATCATGGATCCTGCTTCTCCTCTTCTTTCCACTCAGGAACCAGTGAAACAAATGTGTTGTGTGTGAGACCAGACAAACAAACAAATGATAAACATTCACAGTCGCAAACGCATGCCCGCAGGAAAGTAGCACTTCGGAGCAGGACGGCAGGCAAATGAGTGAGTCCCCTCAAAAAAAATCACTGGCAAAAGCCCTAGCAGCTGACAAACATACATAGGATTTTATTGCTAATGAGGCCAAACAGCCACAAACAGTGCAGAATTACACGCATCTGGTAAGCCACCATGTTCGTTTTACGCATCACCAACATGGAGGCAGCCTGAGCAGCAAGTATGACGCTGCTTACTCATCCACACTGTGTTTTTGTTGAAGTGTCTGAATGGCACATAGGGTGGTGCTAAAGCCAGCTGTTGTTCCCTCTGTGGGAGCCACAGAGGTACAGCTGGTCAAAATAATATTTCAGAGATCATTGTGATGCTTTTGAAGATGACACGTTCAGGAAATCTTCTGTGTCCGCTCCTGCAACCAGTCAGGTACCATGATGGCGGCGCTAACCTGAACTATTACTAGAGGGCCGTGCCGAGCTGAGTGAGGCCGGGAAATGGCTCAGGAAAAGTGGAGCAGCTGTTTTGTTGTGGTGGTGGCGGCCCACAGCCGCCTCTGTAAGAGGAACTCATGAAATGCCACAACAGAGGCTGGATCATATTGCTTTTTCATACGCTATTTTCAGAGCGTCCTGCCACAGTTTGTTTACCTCCTGCAGACGTGTGAGCTGTGGATGCTTTGCATATTACATCACTACAGTGTCAACTTGCAATGCGAAGTTTTTAAACCTTGTGTGGAGAAATGCAGAAGATTTAAAATTAGGCACCGCAAATTCTGCAAACTTTTATCAGATACATGCTCTTACTGTGGTTAATATGTATTCTTATGGTAAAAATGTGGACCCCCACTTAATGTATGCTGTTTGCTTGATTATACATTGACACAACAATCACAATAAATACAATTGCTTTACATTCACAATTGTAACAGTGACAAACACCCTGCTGGTTGTGAATGCATGATGGCAACCAAAGCTCAGCTAGGTCAGGTGGCATCTTACCTTCAAAATAAGAGACTAGTCTGATTCGTGTGCCAGTCTGTCTATGTGCGAGGACGACAAGGCAAGGACCCTGAACCACCAGTTTATGTGTAGGCCTGGGACAATGACAAATTTGGCTGGATGATATATTATCTCACAAATTCTTGACAATAAACATTAATTTTGGCTTTTCATCTATTGCAATATAGTAACTCCACAGTCAGTGCACCCCATTTTGCGCTGCTCCAACTGTTTGTTTTGTGGACCAAACGCTTGAAATAGCGTTGACTGTCGGGCCGATGGTTTCGCATCACGGGGTGCATTTTCCCCAGCTGGGGGATATGTTTGAGGTGTTCAAGCAAGTTTATTGTCTTGTTTTTTTGGTACAACAATTTAGGAACAGATTTGGCAGACTGACTCCTCTGTGTTTAATACCCGCCTCGCTCATTCGGCTAGTAATATTCTGATATTGTAGCTGTAGCATTTAGCTTTGCTCTAAGTTTTTGGAGGCGAGAGACGAGGAAAACAAAAGACACGCATGCTAAGGGCGATAAATCGAGGCCGGAAAAAGTATTAAGCTTATTTTCATTTATCTACGATCAATTGATTTATTGATTATCGTCCCAGCCCTACTCGTGTGTGTCCACAGGGCACTCGTGTTTTATGAAAACAGGGCATGACAGCTGTCAACATTGTGCACCAGTGTGTGAATGGATGAGAGTGGCCCTCCTGTAGGCCAGTTACCAGGTAACCATGGTTACATCCCATCGTTTGTATCACAGTTCCATGTGCTGTGTTACACACACTCGTCATAATATTGTGGTGGTAATTTCACATGCTGGGAGCTTCCTATCATGGTTAATAACATGAAGCTTGTGCATGACTAAAACTGATGCCTTTGTTTTGACTCCTGTTGGAGGATCTTTGATCTTTGCTGCATTCGGACTCCAGCTGACGGACACCAAACCCAATCTGACACATGGAAACGCAACAACAGGTTTCATCCTCCACTGATTTTTCTCAACAGTAAACCAGTGGCTCTTTATTTGTCCTCTGCACAGGATGATGGAGCTTGAAAGGCTGACAAAAGCCTCTGCCGATATGTTTGGCTTGAAACCGACAACCCAACTCATGTCAATGGAACTGCTCTGCCAGAGCTTATAAGAAATGCCCCCATGACACCAGCACACTGCTGGACAGCTACCCTGTGTGTGTTTTATTCGAGAAGGACACTAGGCAGAAGGCTGATCCTTGGTGTGACCCCGTCACTCCACCCTCTGCTGGGACGCAGCATCATGTTGACAATATGAGGGCCTTACCTCTGCAACTTTGGGGGGAACTCCATCTCCCAGCACTTCTCTGAAGAAGCACTGCTGGGTCATGTAACAGGAGAGGCCACTGGTCCTTTTGAAAGCATCTCTAAGACGCTTCAGCTCCACATCGGTCACTGGAAGGACAAAGAGACAGAAAGCAGTTAACACTGTTTAACAGGTACAAGTGTAAAGCTATAGTGGACGTCTCCATATGAAGACTGACTTTCACTTTTAAGCACACTGCTTCCACTCACTGGTAATGCCGTTATTTTCAAGGGCTGCAAAAACCGATATAAAAATGAAGTCGTGTCAAAAGCGTCCTGTTGTGCGTGGAGCTCACAGCAGGTTAATGCACAGAGGTGGAGCTTGCTGAGGGGCTGAAACGCATTACACTGACTTGTAAGGTCAGGTCATCCTCAGTGAGGGCCAAGAAGCATCACTGCTTCATTTTCATTCCAAATTTTATTTCTTTCTTGAATCCGTTTTACTATTGGACTCGGTCATGGTTTGATGGACAAGCCCACCCTTTAATGACATGTTACGGTCCACGTTATACAGACTGACTTTGTCCATGATCCTTACATGGTCCAAAAGGTTTCCCACTGAGGGAACTTTCATGATTTACTTTGAATTTTTGTGAAGCACCACTGTGTTCCCATTGCCAGTTCCAGGCGAACCTCAGGAGGACCAAATCTTCCCCAGAAGCAAATTTAATTAAAATTGCTTTTATTTTCCACCTTCAGCTGAAGAAACAAATCCATGAGAAGAAGTGTTAATCCAAAATACTGGATCCAATTCTGAGATGAACCAGAACTGATTCACTGATGAAGATCAACTGCTTTCATGTCGTTTCTGCAAAGTAAACAATCTACAGTTTATCTGAGGACTCTGCATTTACATGAAGAAAAAAAGGGGGGTGGGGTCTATGTCCTCCATTACAGACTTTTACTTTGAGAAGATTAGAGCCAGCATACTGGTGTAACGCATCATATGTTGCTCAGTGGAAAAATACTGAACAAAAGGCATTTATTATACTTTTTACTATCCAAGCAATATTAACAGATGGCAGTCTACAGAAATAGATACAGCTGACGACAGTGACAGCTGAATTAGACTGTTAAAGGAAGGAACACAGTCGTAAACAATATAAACTTGTAAGATACAGACCATAAATGACTCAAGTTTTGAACATAAAAAATGAGATACTTGATCCAGAGTTTGGACAAATTAAACAACTGACAGCTCTATGTGCAGTAGCTGAAAGTGCTGCAGAGTTTTCAGTCATTCAAATAGAAGTACCAAAAAACAAGACTTTCAGCAAAACTAACACCAGACCTGAAAGGGAAGCGCGCACTACAGCCAAGTTACTGCATAACTTAAATTATGCGTACATTGTATTTAATCACAAGCACTTCCGGTTAGACGCTAACAGCATTTCATTGCTCTGTAGTGCTGACGTGTGACAATGGGCTCCTCTTCTACACTGAGGCCAAAAGTCAGCTGCTGTGCAGAACGCGGCCACTGCTGCCTCCTGCAAACCAGCAGCATTCGGAGGAGGGGAACGCAAGCTTGCCACCCATCTTGAGATCGATAGCTATATTGCTTGGCCGATGTATTGGGCTGATATTTGGCTTTTTTAAAAAATTATTATTAATCGGCATCGGCCAAAATCTTTGTTTAGCCCGGCTGATTTAAAGTCAGGCACATCCGCGGGCAACTGCAGCACTGTGGAGCATCCAGCTCCCGCATGCGAAAACCCCAAGCAAACAAACATTTGGAAGTTTCAACAGTCCCAGTTGGAGACAAAGGTAAGGCTTAAAATATCATGCTTCAATGTCATATGATGAAAAATTTGCTGTTATACTCATGAACTATGATGTGTTACTTCATTTAGTGAAGGTGAAAACGAATTGCATTTGTCCTGTACCAGTTATAGAATTTCACTCTATAGGTGTGCAGAAAAGGCAGCTATCACTAACTGAACCGCGTTTGTTATGTCATGCCCCCCTGATAAGACGTATGCAAGCATGGCTTGAGGAAAATAATCTGGTTTTCATCCAAATTATTAGCGTTGCGAAGAACTGTAGCTCTGAAAAACTAAAGCTCGCCATGCACAGAAGCCTTCCTGCTGTTAGAGCATGCATCTCACACGCGCGAATGTGGCAGCCGGAGAAATCAAGGAGCCCTTTGATTTTGATTTGGTTTCTTAGTGCTTTCATACTGTAACTACTGCTGTTTTTATACATGTATGCAAACCTCTAGCATCTGATTTAATGGCACCAAGAAAGTTTCGAATTTTTTCCCAATGTTTGACGACTGCTTTTTTAAGCCGAGTCGCGGCTGTCAGTAACACAGAAGACAACTTCCACTACAGATTCAGATGTTATTGTTTCCGTAGTCTAACTGCTGTATTTCATTTAGTAAATTATTTATTACTTTGAGAAATGACCATTACGTGTAGTAGTGTTGTAATTTGTTGTTACTGTTGTTGTACCTATCAATAGCAATAATTTTTCTTATCTGTGTGTAACCTACATTTTTCTAAGACGACTCAATCAACAGACAAAACACGACAAGGCTACTCTGTAAATACTGGACCTGTCATCCCTGTATTTCTCGGATACACACTCGCCAACAAATAATTCTTCCCAAAACAGCAATCAGAAATAATGACAATTCAGCTCCATACATGCTGCTGGTGAAACTGTGTTTACAGCCTTGGCACTATTTATTTTATTTACCATTTTTTAGGATTTCAATGATAATTCTACTGTTAAATGTTCAATAAATGCTGTTAAGTTTAGAAATGTTCAGCATCCTGACATGTTTCTCTTCTGTAATAAAGATATTTGTTACAGGCCGAGAAGCCTCCAAATACTACTCATTATTTTTAAAAGTACTACGAGCAAGAATGCTCACCTAAAGTTAACTTGGGAGTCTGATCTTAATCTGTCATTCTCTGAGGAAGAATGGAGCACTATTTTAAGGAACAATAAGAAAATTTCCCAGGAACCTAAAACTAGGTTGGTACAATTTAAAATATTAAATAGGGTATACTGGTCCCCCTCCAGGCTCCAAAGAGTGAAATTAAGAGATAATCCGGCTCTTGGAGATGTAGACCGAGTACTAGTAGACTTCCACATATGCTGTTGTCCTGCCCACTGGTCCAATCATTTTGGTCAGCTATTCATGAAAACGTTAAACTGATCCTTAAGTTGAATATCACATTCTGCTCAAGCCTGTTTGTCCTGGGGGAACCCCTCCTCTCAGCACAGGCAGAGTGGGTGCAAACATCTCTCATGCTGGGGAGGAAACTAATAGTCTCGGAATGGACGACGACAACATTACCACCAGTCAGGGTGTGGTTCTCACGTTTGGGTGTAGTGGCAGCACATGAGGGTCTCTCTTATAAACTAACCAACCAGGTCGAGAGGTACTATGCTAAGTGGGGGAATTATATTTAATCCATAAAAAGACCTTGACACTTCTGCAGGCCGAATAATGAACTACTACTACTGAAACAGTTGTTTAATTCTCTTGCTATCTGTCAATCTTGTGTTTTTATTTTTATTTTATTTATTTTTCTTTCTTTTGAGTGTATTTTTCCTTAAGGTGCATGTGTAGGCACATGTATAATAATAGAATGCATATATTTGTAAGCAACCTTTGGTCTGTTCGTACATGCACAGGTCTCCGTGCTTAAATTATTTTATGTCACTGTATTTTAAGTTTCAAATGTTATCGTGTGTTTGTTATTCTTGAAAAAAAAGGGAAATGAACAAAAACTACTAATCTCAAAAAGAAATGTTCTGCATCCTCTTATTAGCATGGGTCAGTCATGTGTATAGTTGGCATTTGTAAAGGGGGGGGCCCTTCTTTACTGTAACTGCACGATTAAAGGTCCTGTAGCAGGGGTAGCTTAGCCCTAGCTGGCTGTAATGCAGAAGTAAGGAGGGGGAGCTGAGTTCCAGAGAGCTCCTGCCTGCTTCAAACATTGAAAATGGCATTTCAGCAAGCAAATAAAGGGAAAACGACGATATATCAGTGCTAAAAATTGGCAGAACATGTCGGCCATCGGCTGACTCTGTCCTCTAAATATCGGGATCAACATCAGCTATAGAAACACCCATATTGGTCTACCGCTACACCCATCCTGCCATCAAGCTTGGGCACTTATTTCCGGCTGTCCTGAAAATCACCTCGTCAGTCAGGCCCTCACAAATTCCAGCAAACAACGCCATGACTGACTAAATGATTTTATGTAACACAGGGAGAAACAAAACCTCCCTGAACATAGCTCAGGGAAGCGGTGGTCAAGAATGTAGGTGAACTCACGAGTGGGACAACATGTCAGTGAAATTCCGCCCAACCAGGTACAACCAGTGATCAGCTCAGGCGCTGCCACCCGACCACCTCGGCACTAGAGATGCACCGATCGGATAACATCGGTCCCGATATAGGAAAAAATTCTAGATTGGGTATCGTGACAATGTGGCTGGTCTATAAAGGCAAATCTATTCAGTCCGATTCTATGTGTTGTGCTCTAAATAATGTCACGCGCTTGTGAACTGGAAACCTGGATTGGAGATGACTGACCAACGAAGAGAGGGCCCGAAGTGAAGACCTTCTCCTCATTGGACAGTCCACATGAGGCGGGTCCAGGTGATGCTTATCAACAACACCAAGCGGGTTGCCTACAGCAGAGATCGTCAGACATGAAGGAGCTTCGTGGGAGTGCGAAACATAAATTTAAAAAGGAAAACACAGACAATTTACAGTATCTACCTAAAATATGGAATTTCTTCAGTCCTGTTGATGTTGCGGACAGTTCTGTGAAGTCAGCTCTCCAGTGTAACCGCCGACTGTCAAATCAGGGAGCAGCCCCACATCTACTCCTGCACTGTGTGTATATGTGTGTGTGTGAGTGTGTGTGTGTGTGTGTGTGTGGGGGGGGGGGGGTCACGCAGCGGTTGCGGGTAGAGGCGATTACTGACGGTCCGTATCTTTCCAGAACAGGGCAGCCAAGTACGGTGAATCCTCATTTATCGCGGAGTTATGTTAGAAATAGAACCTGCAACAGGCGAAATCCGCTAAGTAGTCTTTATTCTTTACAATTATTCAACAGTACTGTGCTCTGTAATAAGGCCCTGCAGCCGCGTAGCTTCTACCTTGAGCATGTCCTGAAGGGTAACTGTCTCTGCCATAGTTAGCAGCTTCCTGCCTTTGGAGCGCTTCTGCAGCTGCTTTTGTAGGTGCAGAAAGTTTGGTAGACATTGTGGGTTTTGTTGTGGAGAAAATCTGCAAACAAATTTGCTGAGCTGAATACATTCTGTCCCAAATGCAAGTTGTGTTTTTTTTAAACGTTTTTGTGTGTGCTTTACTGGTGCAGATTTTTAATACATTTGTAATTCAGTACATTTATGTCTTTTTAAATTCACCACAGTTTTTTTCCTCTACTAGATCGGAATCAGATCGATATTGTCAGAAACTAAACATCAGATATCATCGGTACTGGGAGTGAAAAATGTGGATCAGTGCAGCCCCACTCAGCACCTGAACACCTCTTTTTGAACTCTTTATTAAACTGATCTACAGCAGCTGTATGAATGATGGATGAATAAATGATGGGTCAAACAATGTATGAGTACAATCATCTAATCAACACCTGTGTTCTGCTCCTGCCTTCTAGAGAACAGCTGTGGACATTTAAATTTTTGTGCTCATTGGCTTCTTTTATGTCAAAATCATCTCAATGTAAGGTTGCATCTTTTGATATTTTCTCCCCATTTAAAAAGGAAGCAATAAAATGAGTGAAGAGGAATGTTTTCTTCTCTGAGTTCATCATCACAAAATCTGTGACAAAAAGGACGTGGACTTTACACCCACTTTTGCTGCTCATCGTGATGTCGAGTAACAAAGTAACAGCTCTGCTTTAAGTGAGGACATTTCAGGTAAGTGACCACTCACTCACTGTGTCCCCAGGGGGGGTCTTTGAACCCACATGAGGAATCTGAGACACACTAGCCCACTGAAGCTTGCTAGCAACTCAGGGTATATTTGAACAATGCAGATGTAAAGGATGGAGAGCAGAGTGGCATCTGCAACATGCAGGACTGGCACCATCAAGACCAGAAGCCTGCCAGGCCAATGAAGCTGGATTTGAGCTGGAATGGTGAAAACAAAGGTCAAGCTGCTCCTAGAATACAAATAGACAGTAAGAACAGCACCTAAACATGGACTTTCTAACAGTAAAAATCAGCACACATTTATGAACAAACTAATTAATTCAGTAATTAACTAAGCCAGTTTAAATTGAGGCCGTGTTTTTAATTTTTTCGCAGAACCAGGGCCAAGGCGATTGATCAGTGGCAATGTGATTGGCAACCTCTGCACTGCTGCACTCGACGGTCAATTGGGAGCTGGCTGTTCTTTGGTGTTTTAGGGTGTATATATTTTTTGTTACATACTGGTGTCAGTACATGGTATCGGCCGATACTCACGGCACAAGCATCAGAATCGTTATTGCGAGAGAAAAAACAGTATCGGAACATCCTGAACAGGATTCAAACACTATGCACAGTCAGCCTGCTGACCACTCACTAGAAATCCTGGCTAGTTAATAATCGGTTCTTTGGGTTTCACTAAGGTCACATCTGTTTTATATTTATACTGGATTGACCACACTCATCTCACCAACATGCACACGCACACACATATACACACAAACACACAGTGCTGCAGAAAGAACACTTACACATCAACACAGCTGGGGGGGGCAGGGTTTTGTTGGTTTTAATATTTTCAATTTAACAGATCTGAACAAAAATATAAACACTTCTGTTTTTGGCTCCCATTTTTTAAAAGCCGAACTCAAAGGAACAAAATGTTTTCCATAGAGGCCTGATTGTGCTAAAATATTGTCCAGAAACTTGCAATGACTGTGTTCAGCCCGAGTCCCACCTGTGTAATAACACTGCTATCTGATCTGTTCTACCTGGTAGGAGGGTGGAGGAACTCAGCAGAAGAGACTCCTGTGTTACATTTAGAGTTTTCTTCAGTTTAGAAAGACTCTGTTGAAGTCTGCAACTCAGCCCACAGTAAGCTGGAAGGAAAGTACTCAGCTCAGTGATAGTGCTGATAGCCTGTTTTTTGGCACAACCAACATGGATCATGGACATCAAGATAAAAAGCCCCATAAAAAGGAGATAAGACTTGTAAGGTATGACAGGACTCAGAAGTAGGGCTAGGACAATAATGGATACATCAATTAATCACACGATAAATGAAAATGAACTCGATCCTTTTCCTGGCCTCAATCTATTGCCTCGAGCATGCATGTATTTGTTCTCCTCGTCACCTCACCTCCAAACATGCCGGATGACAAAGTGGGTTCACTCTGTGCATCGGTCTCAGCACCTGGGCATGTTTGTGACGCATCCTGTCAGTCATTCAGGCTCTTTGTATCTGTGGGAGGAAGCGGAGCCGCTAGCAGCAAATTAGCCTCCAGAGGAAAAAGGAAAAACTTAAAGCAGGGCTAACGCTACAGCCACGGTGTGGGAATATTTCAAGCCCAAAGAGGGAGGTGGGGTAATAAACACAGACGAGCCAGTCTGATGATTCTGTTCCTAAACGTATTTATTTCAAGGTATGCTTCTGGACATTCCAATGTTAAATAATAGTATAATTGTTGCATTTCAAAGGGAGTGTACTTGCATTATAATTATATATATAAACATTATGTAAGTGGTTAATTTGGTCTCCATAATGTGGACAATAATATGGTTTATTGTTGATAATTTGTGGGACAATATAACGTTAGGGATGCACCGATCACTCGGCCACCGATCAGAAAGGCCGGTTTTCTATCCAATCGGCTGAATCGGTGATCGGCCGATCACCGTCGTAATTTCCGGTTTTCCCCGATCAATATCTGCGTGCCGCCGCTTCTTACATAGCAGCTTAACCGCTAATTGTTCAACAGTGAAACTCAGCTAGACGCAACACGTCACTAACTTGAAAGTACTTCACTGTGTGCCAGTTCGACGCAGTTCATGCTGAGTCGAGCGGACGTGAGACCGTCAGCATTTTTAAGCAGGGGAGTAACATTTTCAGTTACTGTATTTTCTGCACTATAAGGCGCACCAGATTATAGGGCGAACCTTCAATGAATGGCCTGTTTTAAAAGTTTGTTCATATATAAGGTGCATAGAATAGACGCTACAGTAGAGGCTGGGGTTACTTTATGCATCCATTAGAAGGAGCTGCGCAAAAGGGAACATCAACAAAACAGTCAAGATAGGTCAGTCAAACTTTATTAATAGATTACAAACCAGCGTTCTGACAACTCCATTCACTCCCAAAATTAATAAACAGTCTTCTTTACTTGGTGCAGGTCATCTTGTTGCTTCCTCCACCATTCCTCCACCATTGAGGACCATTCATGGACCTTCTTTTGGAGGCAAACAGTGAAAGTGTTTGTTTCATCCTGACACATTTTAGTTTTATCATGTATGCTGCAATATTTATTTTGAAAAAATAGTTCAAGGAAACGACTGGGAAATTTTTGAAGACATTTGAAGTTATTAACCTGTAAACTGGACTGACTGTTATGGTTAGGCCCTTTTGAAACTCTTTCTTGTGAGGTTTCATTCCTGAAAGGGGAGTTGTGGAAGCATATCAGCAGGGCCTACCAATAATTGCTTGAGCCAAAAAATAAGGTGTCATTTCTTTTATATGATCAATAGAGATGCACCGATTGCGAAATTCTTGGCCGATACCGATATCCAGTTTTAAAGGAGGTTTGACCTACCGACACCGATTTTTCCGATACCGATTTTTTTTATATGATAAAAGTTGATCAACAAACAACAAACACTTTCACTGTTTGGCTCCAAAATAAGGTCAATGAATCAAAATCTTTGAACCGCTTTCAGGAAACGAGGGTGGTCAGCGCGCACGCGGCGTGGAGCGCAGGTGTGAGGACGCATCCCTTATCTTGCGCTGTTGATGTGCTCGTGACTTAAAGCAGCACAACCACATTCTGCAGACGAATGCCACCCAGTCTCACCTGCTGATTGGAAACAGATCATTATCGATCTGAACACTACATTAACATATAATATACGTGTCTTACAGAATGTTTACGAGTACTACGCGCAGATAGACGAACAAAAGGTTTGTTTTTCCCTCGACAGGAATAGAAACGAGGAGAATAAGTTGAGTACCGTATTTTCCGCACTATAAGGCGCACCTAAAAACCTCCAATTTTCCCTTATAATCCAGTGCGCCTTAAATATGGACCAATATTGAGCCTCAACAGGACTGGCAACTACGGTAAGCAGCCGTTGACTTCAAGCGTGCGGTTCATGCTGGGATATATGACTGCGGGAGTTGTGCCGTTTCATTTACATTTGTGTGTTTATGTAAAGACCCCAAAATGGCTCCTATGAAAAGACACCCTTACGGCGCAGAGTTTAAACTCAAGGTGATCAGATACGCAGTAGAACACTGGAACAGAGCAGCAGGGAGAGAATTTAACATGAACAAATCAATGGTGGAGGAAGCAACAAGATGACCTGCGCCAAGTAAAGAAGACTGTTTATTCATTTTGGGAGTGAACGGAGTTGTCAGAACGCTGGTTTGTAATCTATTAATAAAGTTTGACTGACCTATCTGACTGTTTTGTTGATGTTTCCTTTCGCGCAGCTCCTTCTAATGGATGCATAAAGTAACCCCAGCCTCTACTGTAGTGTCTATTCTATGCGCCTTATATATGAACAAAGTTTTAAAATAGGCCATCAATTGAAGGTGCGCCCAATAATCCTTATAGTGCGGAAAATACAGTAACTGAAAAGGTTACTCCCCTGCTTAAAAAATGCTGACGGTCTCACGTCCGCTCGACTCAGCACGAGATTCTGAATGATCACGGACAACAGAAGAACGTTCGTCACACTGCGGTGCCAAAGCAGTTATTGCAAACAGCATATTTTGCGTCGAACTGGCACACAGTAAAGTACTTCCAAGTTAGTGACGTGTTGCGTCTAGCTGAGTTTCGCTGTTGAGCAATTAGCGGTAAAGCTGCTACGTAGGAAGCGGCGGCACGCGCGGATGTTGATCGGTGAAAACCGGAAATTACGACGGTGATCGGCCGATCACCGATTCAGCCGATTGGATAGAAAACCAGCTTTTCTGATCGGCGGCCGAGTGATCAGCGCATCCTTAATGATCAACTTTTCTTATATATATAAAAAAAAAAAATCAGTATCGGCAGGTCAAACCTCCTTTAAAACTGGATATCTGTATCTGCCAAGAATTTAGCAATCGGTGCATCTCTATATAACGTCCAACAAAATCTGTTATTATCCCAGGCCTACTCAGAGCAAAACCCGTTGTCTATGTGTCAATGTGTCCTTGAGTAATACACTAAAGCTCCAGGCAGCAGTCGTCATTGTGCAAGTGTATGTGCATAGGACTTGCAGTGTGAGGAGCCTTAAGGGAACATCTGCACCTGCAAACTAAGTAGCTGTGGTGTCTAAGTCTTTGTCATCCCACAAGAGGATTTTGGTTCCCTGTGAGCTGTGGGACAAGCAAAGGAGGAGGAGGTAGCTCAAAGAGCTGATGTAGCAAACAGCAGAGCGCAGCCAGGGGAGGAGAAACTGAGCCATCATCATCATCAGCAAACATCCAAAAAATTTGGCTCAAACACAAGAGTGAAAACGGTAAAGCCAACATCATAAGAGTTCAGTGTTTCTTGTTCTTCCTTGTGCCGTAAAGAATCAGGGTAACAAGGAGGGACCACCGTTCTGACACCAACAGCCTCCGTCTACATCCACTGTAATCCAAAATAGGCCACAGTGGAGGTAAAATACTACAGTACCAATAACAACAAACCATTTGCTATGTGAGTGAGAAAAAGTGTAGAAGAACCTGAGGAATGATCCTGTACACCACACATTTCCAACTGGATGCTCCCACGAACACTACCAATGTGGCATTTTGGGAGAATCAGTAAAAATGGATCCCAAAGCCAGCATTGGTAAAGTCCTGCCGTGTTGTGTGTGTGTGTGTGTGTGTGTGTGTGTGTGTGTGTGTGTGTGTGTGTGTGTGTGTGTGTGTGTGTGTGTGTTCTGCTTGAGGAACTCTCAAAGTGCCAACCAAAGGGACAGACTTGGCTCCAGCTCAGTGCTGATTAACACCCAGCACTGCAGGGAACACCAATGCTGAAGACCAATTACCAAGATTTTTATCAAATGCCACAGTAAGGTAACATATGAGAAAGGTCAGTACAATGTGTCATAATGTACATGGATGAATGTGTAACAGCCACTGATAAGCTGGAATCTGGACTTGTAAAGTTCACTTGTTGCCAGCACAGGGAGTAAAGTGCAACTAAACTGCCATCAGAAGGAAGATCTCCATCATAAATGCTCACGTCTTACATAAGAGCAACAACCCAGCGTCAGTGTTTAACGCACTGCTCTATGCACACAACCTGATCCAGCAACACACCCCTGCCTCCATGATCCAGGCAGGGACCCTGTGTGACGTGATGTACCGCTGCGCAGCAGTTTCGATGCTGACCTGTTTGTTTATGGCCACCACTGACACTTCCTGCAAGGCACACACAGCCAGGATGTAGCACATCTGCGTGTTGCTGCACTCGTTACGTTGGCGCAGACACCGATGGTCACCCCACACGGCCCGGCACCTGCCTGAAGCCGCCTGAAGGCTCCTCTCCTGTGGCAGCGGAGCCGGAGCCTACGAACTGTCCAGCCAGCAAGGAGCTGCAGCTAGGCAGACGTTACCGTCGCTGAACGGCAGTGACTGGGTGGTAACAGCTCAACGGCCCGCTGTGGTGCCTGCCAAGAAAGTTAGAACGCAGTCTGTAGTGTCCACACAAGGTTGGACAATTAGATGTCCAAGGGGCAACAAACCCTTCGTCCCTCCCTGTCGACCACCACTGGCCCCAGGAGCTGCAGCCTTCCATCAGTGTGTCGGTCTAACGTGACCTTGTCTGGTGTGGTGGCTCGGACGCGTGCTTCATCAATCCTTTCGTCCCCGTGAGAGAGGACAGCTCGGTCCGCGGTGGACACGGTCCATCCAGTGGTCACTCTGCTATTGTTCATGTGAGGGAGAATATTGGTGAGCTGCTCAGCTGCTGCACGTAGTAGCGTTTTGCAGCCAGATGACTGCGGGAGACAGGCTGTGGCCTTAATAAACTTCACAATTGACAAAAAATCCAGGAAGCTTCTGAAAATAACGGCCTACTAAACGGAACAAACGACGCTAACGGCCGCGTTCACACCGTATTGTTATTTTTTATTGTGGGTGTAGTGAGCAGGTGGACTTGAAGCGCTCCGCTTTGACGGTTGTTCAGTCGGTCTTTTGTACCTGGCTAGCTGTGAAAACACGCAGTTAGCTAAGCTAGCAGAGCCAAGGTGGATTTAGCTGCGCTGCTCTTTGGCTTACCTCTCTTGACGGCCTCGTCATACGACAGGAATCCTATCCGCGACTCTTTGGCCCCCATGCTCCCCTCATTTCATAGTCATGGTGGCAGATAAACTAGAGCCGCCGAGTTGATGGCCGTTATTTTTGCCGTAATATCCGTTGACTGAGTGAGATGGGCTCCTGGCGGTGTGTGTTTGTGGTGAACGGCTGGATGTTTTCAGTGACGCCTCCATGCTGTCACATGATCGAGCTCTACAGGTCAGTTGATCAGAGACTTTTATGGCGTGTAAACGCTCCTGCCGTCCTGTGAGGGGGGTAGCGCCACTCCTCTCCCGTTTAAAGAGCTCCCCACCTATCCCACGCGGTATTAAAATGTATTTCTCTCATTCTGCAGAGTCACACTCGGCTGTCACCGTACTGTAAATGTTGACTTGTTGTTGAGTGTGAGCAGCGCCACCCTGTGGTCACTGGGATGTAGAACACCACGTTCGTTTACCTCGGCAACCCCAAAGTCACTGAGCATTTTGCGACGAGTGCTTGTTTTAAAAGTGCACATCCAGCTGATTTTCGTCAGTCTAACGTTTTATGTTGTTATTTTTTTTAAAACGTCGCTGCGAAACGTCCCAATAAGCTCGAGCCAAATCGTTTGGTGTCATTTGGGGACGTCTGGTGGTTTATTTCAATCATCTGCCTTTATGTAGGACAAAACAGTTGTGTCCTCCTCTGTGCTGTGGTCCATCTCATCACAAGCTGCCACAGGCTTCTTCCATCAAGGAGCCCAGAACATGCCAAAATTTAACTGCATTTCTGATATCTTTCCAAAGTGCTTTATGTCAAAGCGACAATGTTGATCATGTTTTTGTTCCTAGGGTCAGCCCTGACACAAGGAGGCCCTAAAGAGACACTTTGGTATCTTATTCTTCCCAAATAGGAAACAAGCACAGCAAAAAAAAAAAAAAAAAAACACTTGAAGCTAGTTGAGCTGCACCCTACTTTTCTCCTCACTATCTGTTTGTATGTGCTGCAGTTTGTAGAACAGTGTTACCTTATTGGACAAATATAAAACTTCAAACTAACATTTTTAAATAAAATACTGCATGTTTTTGATTCAAATTCAGTTTTAAAGTGTTAAGTGATTAAAAAAATATTTACACTGTGATCTGTTATAAATAAAGTTGTTTTGTTATTATTTTACATTTTCATCACTCAAAAATTTCAGTCTCCTTTCTATTTTTTTGTTTTCAGTTTTACCATTTGTTTGTTATAAAATGAGTACAATAAGTCAGCATTTGGAAACAAATGCCCATTATCAAACAGATCTATGTGAAACAGCAGCACCAAGTTAGCACAATGAAACCATCGTGCAACATTGTGCTAGTTTATCGTCTTCTTTTTATTGAACTCAAACCTCAATGAGAGAAAGAAAAATAGATGCCAATACTCCCTGACACAATGGTGTAAATAATGTGTGGAGTGAACATCCCATGATGTGTTTGTAATGGAACAAGAACAACACATTCCTGTCCACAGTGTGCAGGTAGAGCTGAGGAAGCTGCAGCTGAACCTTGTGAAAGGATGAACAGAGAACAGGTTTCACCTCAGGGAGGACACAGGCAGATAAAGACGCAGTCACCAATTCACCATGTTACAGCCACTGACAGAAAGGAATGGTTTGATACTAACAATCATTCAACTGATAGACTTTTTGAAATGTTTCATTATTTTAACATGTGGCTAGAATGATGACAATTGTGGTGGAGAATGGTTCGGAGCTGTTATAAAACAACAGATCCTATGTTGTTTGATTTACCAAAATCAGCCTTTCTCAAAGTGTGGTGCCGTACCACTACTGGTACACGGGGCTCCCTCTGGTGGTAAGCCAAAGAATCACAGAATTTTCTTTATTTATTTTTATTGTTCTTCCCCTGTGCTTGTGTGTGTTTCTGTTCCAGAAAAAGGCATACACCAGTGCATGAATTTGAGACAGCAGGAAGTGTTGCTTAAAGCTATGCATACAGCTTGTTTTGATTTTTTTTTAAATCAAGTACAGTCCTTTTTTTTACCTAACATTTAACGATAGGCAATTTTATTTTGTCTTCAGAACAGCTTTTTGTTTTGGTTTTCTACATTGAGAGAAGTTAAATGTTTATTCAACTTGCATGTGCAATACATTTCAACTGAATCATCATTTAAGTAAGTTTTATTATTTTCATATATTTAAGCACAGTTTTATGGTTCAAACTTTGTAAAATGTTACTGTGGTTGACAATATTAAATATACTTCTTTAGGAATAAAAACTCTGCCTTGGTTTTGATTGGCCTGCTACACTACTGAATACTGTGGAACCATGGTCATCATGGTGGTACAAGTGTTTTCTTAGGTGGTACTTGGTGTAAAAAGTTTGAGAACCACTGACCTAAATGATTTTAAATTATTTGTTCAATAAAGTTGTTTGGGCTAAAAAAAATTCCTCAGTCTGGGACACCAGAGCAACCATGATAAACAGAAAAGTGCAGTTATAATGTAATAATAGGTTTGATGAGACTACTTTGTAATACTATGAAACCTACAACAAAAAATGAACTATTCTGAAGGAATTACAGTGAGTCTTGAAAACATTTCACCTACCCTGCAGTTTTTCGACAGTTGCAATCTATTGGTGTATAAGAAGGGTTCGATCAAACCACCATGTGTGGATATAAGGGACACATTTTAATTTCATATGTGAAGAATCGGGCTCCTGTGACTGACCATAATGTTGACTGTTATTGGTTATATATGAACATGTCAGGGTTTTTTTTTTCAATGAATTATGTACAAAATGTGTTTTGTATACAAATAATTCTGTGTGGTCACATGCCAGGTATGGAAACTTAAAAAGTAAAAGGAAAATGTTACAAATAGTAAATATTGACCTTTTCTTTGTATCCTGAGTGTTCAAATCATTAAAACCTGTACTCCATGTTTTTTTTAAACAGAAATACAATGGCATATAAAGTTAAAAACAATATTAAAAACAATAATTTTATGAAAGTAAAGATGGCTTCTCTGATGACAATATAATAATAATAACAATATAGTAATAATAACAACAACAACAACAACAACAACAACAACAACAACAACAATAATAATAATAATAAGAAGAAGAAGAAGAAGAAGAAGAAGAAGAAGAAGAAGAAGAAGAAGAAGAAGAAGAAGAATACTGTAGCGTTCACCTAAATGATGAGGCAGGCTTTTCCAATGGTGAGCTTTTATTCTTTACCGTCGTCGGCCACAGCCACAGTATACAACCAGGATCCTCTCAAATCTACAGGGAGAACCCGCCAAGAGAGTTCCGCGCACCAGGAAAAACAATTTTCCCCGCGAAAAATAGGCCCCGCCCACCGGAAACCAAAACATTGAAAGATACCTTTCACAACAAAAGAACTAACAGCATGTAAAGTGCACTTAAACAGAACGACATATTTTGCACACACTACAATAAGATGGACTGACGACCTGTCCAGAGTGTACTCTGCCTTTGCCTGAAAACAGTTGGGATTGGCTCCGGCCGTAAAAAAAAATAAAAATAATTTTAAAAAATAAATAAATAAATAATAATAATAATAATAATAATAATAATAATAGAAACTCATTGCATGTGGAGTACTGTCTCTTAACAGCAGTTGGATTTTGCCACTGTATTCTCAGTTCACGTACTGCAGTTTTCTGAGGAAGAAACACAGATGCTCAGTCAATAAAGCTTCAATAAAGCCAGGGTGACACCATAGATATTATTAGGTAGACGCTGCCATATTGGATGGGTCAACTTAGTCCAGGCTAGCATCAGAACCCATACGGAGTGAAGGACTATACAATTAGAAGCAGTGCCCGTGGAATTAACTTTCACGGGTAAGATTGAAAAGTACTGTTGGTTGTTTGACCATTTCTCATCTACATGGCCATTTTATGATCGTGGCTAAAGTTTTTGGCTATCAACGAAATGCTAACGGCAGGCACCGGTCCCCTCATCTCTTGCTGTTTTGTTTCTTTCTCCTTTCACATTTTCAAGGTTTCCTTGTGACACAGGCTCAAGATGGCAATGGGAAGTTGCTTTAAAGAGGGAGGTTTTTGCTTTTTCCGAGTTGTCGAAGCTGTGTAGCCGTCACTTCAAAGCTGATGATTTTGACAGGACGGGTCAGGTTGTCAGGCTTAGAGACGGGGCAACCCCGTCCGTCTTCAGCTTCCCATCTCATCTCCAAAGAGTATGTATAAATACTGAGAGAAATGTGTGTGATATGGAAAACAAAAGTTAATGTCTGTGTTAATGTGTTTGTGGGTGCGCGTGCGCTGAGTGTGTGTGCTGTGTGTGTGTGTGTGTGTGTGGGGGGGGGGGATAAAGTTAAATGAACAATCAAACTTCTTTGTTTCTTAATTCATCTGATACAGTTATCAATTTATCAATATACCATAAGTCTGCCTTTATTATTTATATGCTTCAACATGAAAACACGTATTTTAACGTGTTGAAGCATCACGGATCACAACTTTATGTCTGTTATTTGTAAAAACCCAAGCTGTGTGAAAATTGAATGAAAAAGAAAGACATTATGACAATTTTAGTTGGGAATCCTTATTCACCTCAATACACGAGAGTCGCATGAGTGACCCAGCCAAGATGGCGGCCGCGCTGCGAAGTCAGCTCCAATAGGCGGCCCCAGTCCATGAGGCGTCTACCTATTAATGTCTATGGGTGTGACCACAGACCAATATAAGTAGACTGGATGCGGCACAGTGGAGTCCCAGCAGGCTGACGTCCGACGGCGACGCCATCTTGAAGCGGGTGACTTTACTATTCACTGTGGATTACAATGCAAGCTTTCGGATAAATAAATAAATAAATTCACGTATGAATAAAAATCTATGCCTCTTGATTCGTTTTAAGTTGTACCGGCATAGTTATTACCACATAATATTCATGATTTATAGACCCGGGTTAAATTTCTGCACGAAGCATGTTTTCCTTCTCTGATGCCCATCGGAAGGCATACTTTATCATGCGGACTTTTAACATTCCTGTCAGTCTATTGATCAATTTCAGTTTCATGGCCACAAGATTAGGCTTATGAAATATAAATATAGTACCTTTCTTACTCCTGAAAGGTAATTACACGGGCTCTGCTTTCAATTGTAAATTCGTTCACTCCGTATGGGTTCTGATGTTCCCCTGGACTGAGTTAACCCACCCAATATGGCGGCGACGCGCAATGCGCTCCAGCGCGTCATGAGGCGTCTATCTATTAATGTCTATGGTTCTGTGAGTACGGGTATTGAGAAACGGCTTATGAGTCTGTGCTCTGAACAACTGCTGCTTCCGTCCTGTCAAAATAAAGGCCGGTAACCCCACGCTGCATGCAGAGCGTTGGGTTATTCTTGTAAATATCTACGTCTATGCTATTTATTAAATGATAGTGTTCACGCAAGCCTGACTGTGTACTTGTGGTCTGTGTAGGCATTCTCATGAATTCAACAGTTGTCTGATGAATGGGACAGCGGCAGGACCGCTGGCTCCAGTGGTGGTGGGTTGGTGGATTCGTGCACAGTGGCTGTAACGCGTCCACTCAGCTTCGTTACAGAGAAAGCCGGTGATATGGAACACGAGAGCGTCCGCGGTGTTTCTGTGACGGTCAGCCCAAGCTCACGTCCCGGAAGGCAGGACGGAAGACAGGGGCGTGAGAGACCTACCGGATGTGTGGACGTCTCTTGTAAGCAAATTGCATCATCTGTTTCTGCTGGTACCGGACCGCACCGACACCTCACTCACACGAGAGGCGAAATGACACGACGAGTGCTGCTCTACTGGCCAAACGTTGTAGGTAAAGTGATGGACAGTGACGCTTTGACGTTCTGAAGTCTCAGCTGTTACACGTGAAACATTTCCAGTTGAAGGTTCGTGTCCACATGTGCGGACGATTTGCAGCTTCCTTCAAAATCGGTGTGACATGCACCGCAGTGTCAGTTGATGCGTCATTTTGCGGTCCGGGGGCTCATCCACGGACCGTTTAAAATACGAACGTAACATCCGTCATGTTACCGGTTCACTACTGGACTGGAAGGACCTTCTCCCTTTTGAGCCAAACTCTGGTCAGGAGGCGGGGCTTGTGCGGCCTGGATTATGATTAGACAGTGAGGCGTCCAGTTCGTGCGAGCTGTGGCTAAACTAACGTCACACGGCAAGGCTAGTTAATGTTAATTTCAAGCTAACTCCCCGTGGTTCAGAATTGCTCGTCCGCTTTGAGAAAAGTTACACTGAAACCAAAACAGCCGGAGGTCAGTAATGGGACCTACAGTCGAACCGACCTGCTCAATGGCGGCGACTCGCTCAGTTGTCAATCGAGTAAACCACGCCCCTATTATAGATGAAAAATAAGGGTGAATATAATCAAAGGAGAAACGTCGCATACATTTGTGCCAATAAATAAGCGAATTAGACCCAAGTCGTTGCTTGAGCCATGCCTTTGTGATTTTTAAATGCTTTTAAAGTCCGTTTAGGAGTTGCTTTTTTACATGACTTTCGCCATATTTCATCACGCTCCGGCCTCCCTGGGCCCATTTGTGGAGGCCAGGGACACCACCTACAGAGGACAAACCCTGCCCCACCTGACGCTTGCAAACTTTTTTGTATGTATGTATGTATGTATGTATGTATGTATGTATGTATGTATGTATGTATGTACGTACGTACACAGCATGTCTTTGCCAGGACCTGTTAATGCTGAGTCAGGTTGATGACCTTGCCACAGCATCTCTTAGCCAGCTCTCCAGTCCCTCCTCCCCTAGTGACAACCCTGAGAGTGACCCTCCCTCCAACTCCACCTGCCTATCCACCGCCACCCATACCAGCGAGTCATCTGACATCAATTATTGCCGTCTAACAGGGAGGTTTTGTGTGTTTTTTTTTCTACAGTCCCACCTTCAGTTTGTGACTTTGTTAAAAGTTGATTACAAGCTGTGAACTGTCAAAGCAGTAGACTCCATAATGGGTACCTGTGATCATCAGCTGAATGCAGGTGTGCTCATGCAGAAAAAGCATCGCCCTGTAGCTGTGCTTGTGGTGGCGTGTGCTACTTGTTGTGCTTCCATGACACAGCACTTTCCTGACATTGAAGGTGTCTATCACTCTGAGGGCTTCCCTCCTGGTGGAACCCATCCTGCCCCCACTCTTGGAGCCAGAAACAGTAGGTTGCTCAGCCATTAGTGAGGTGGTTTGGCCTCGCTGTGTTGGTGGATGGCAGGAAGTTGTGGAGGATACAGGGGGGCCGATGTTTAGATCACGCTCATGTTTTGATGTGGAATCAACAATCGCACCTGTGGACACGTACCTTTATAGTGCTGTTAAACTGACAGGCACGATGGGAAGTTGAGACGCGTGCGTGTCTGTCTCTCTCTTTCAGGGTACCTACGGCTCTGCCTGGTGTTTGCTGCCTGGTCTGCCAGTCCCTCTCCAGCTGTGTTTCTGCCGCTCTATGGTCTCTTCGTCGCACTGGATGGTAGGGCCTCATCTGTGAATCTGACAGCTTCTGAACATTGCTGCTGCTTAAAGTTCAAACCACGGACCGCATTTAGGTACAAGCTGTATTTACACCTTGAGCTACTGCTGCTGTCCTGTTCAAATCAGATCAGAAAGAAAGTCATCCAAATGACCGGATCTTTAACTGTTCTTTATGACTGCCCCTGAAAACATGTCCTTGAGCTCTCATTCTGAAAGAATATGCTGCCTTATTTTACACAGGATCATTTCAATGTGCTGAATCCAAAAGTCACTGTTGTGTTTCGCAACCAGTTTGCCTTGTACATGTTTCGAACTGATTTGGAAATGACAGGTGTACAGGACTGGTCCAC
Organism: Malacoctenus gilli; assembly: GCA_032164315.1. NCBI lineage: Eukaryota > Metazoa > Chordata > Actinopteri > Blenniiformes > Labrisomidae > Malacoctenus > Malacoctenus gilli. The sequence continues at coordinate 34,693 of JASSRZ010002002.1, forward strand.
AGTGGTGTAGCGACTGACACGCTGAAAGTGGCTACCGGTTGTTTTCTGTGCAGGAGTGGATGGCTGGCTGGCCAGGAGGCTGCAGCAGACCTCCAGGTTCGGTGCTTGGCTGGACATCATGGTGGACAACCTGGGCAGAGGCATGCTGTGGAGCCTGCTCACTGAGGTCTCGCTCGCACTCACGCATGCACAAACACACACTCTGTCTCTCTGCATGTGAGGGTCTCAGGAGAGCTCGTGTGTTGCAGGGGAGCTGGCTGTTGACTGCGGTGGAGTGGGCAGTCTTTGTGTGTAACCACAGCGTTGGAGGAGAGCAGTGGAAGAGCGGCTTCAGTAGCAGCCCTCGCCTTGTCCAGTCCATCATGGCGAACGGTGACCACCCCCTTCTTGCTGCACCATCATGTCGGCGCTACTCATGGTGCCACGACACATTCATCGTCTGTGTTGTACAGGGTTCCGAACCCCCGTGGGCCTGTGGGTGGTGAGCGGGCTACACCTCCTGCCTGTGTGGCTGTACGCTGGTCAGAGGGGAGTCCTGAGCAGCTGCCTGGACCTGCCACCGTGGCTCCAGGCCACAGGGACGCTACTGCTGGCTGCCGGGCGCCTGCTGGCTCTCACTGCTGAGGTACAATACGACTTGACTCAGTCCTGTTAGATGTCACACGTTTGTGGCTGTTGCCTGGACCTGTAGCCCTTCACACTGACCTGGTTCATGGTTCAAATGATTCAATGTGTCAGAAAGTGTTCCTGTGTATTGCTGAAATGTTTGCAGGCAGGTTGTCCTTTTCCATACAGGCTGCAATTCTCCATTGTCTGCTGTCCTCCTGTCTGCAGGTGTGGTGTGTGTGGATGCACATCCAGCTCTTGATCAGAGATGAGCCAGAGGACAAGAGGAGCTGAACTGCTCCTGTTTCCACAACTCCTTTCTTTATCAGGTCTGTCCCATTCATGAGAAGTTGGCGCTCGCTCGCTCTCTCTCTCTCTCTCTCTCTCTCTCTCTCTCTCTCTCTCTCTCTCTCTCTCTCTCTCTCTCTCTCTCTCTCTCTCTATATATATATATCTGGCATGGAATTTCCTCGGCTCTTGGCAACTTCTTGGCAACTTCTCTCGTGTGTAACTCAGGGAACATCCTTTTCTCTGCCTTTGAATGCAAATAATAGAAGAATAGAATGACGAAAAAAGACTGCTTGTTTTTGTTTACTGGATTGTGTCGGTGAGGAGTTGTGTTTGAATGAGTTTACTTACACAATAAAAAAAAAACAAGCTGCACTCTGACATTTGTTGATCAGTTTGTTCTTCTGCAACATGACAGACTGAAGTGTTCAGTGCTTTTGTAGTCTTCTGTTGTTTCCAAAGGGAAGGTCACAAAGTTCACATTAGTCGCTTGATCACTTGTCGTAAAAAATGCATCTCATTGTGATTAGTGTTTAAGGGGGAAACGGTAGCGCCGTCTCAGATTACTCTTCTGAAGCCTGAAGATAAGAGTTGCTATGAAGCATTGTCTGCTGTGAATCCTGGAACTAAAACCTTTGGATGTGTGCTCACAATGACAAGATCATTGCAGTAAAAGTGAACTGCTGCAAACAACTATTTCAGTGAGATGCTATGGCCTATGGACTGCAGTGACCTCTCTGCCTGCTGACACATACATATACAAAACTACAAGACTTCCACATGGCTCACTGCTGCAGGACCTCCAAAGCTCCATGTTACACAGAGAAACATGTCGCACCGTGTGGAAGTTTGGTCCTGGTGTCTCCATCTGATTCAGACGTTATTCCAACACAGCAAACGATCATCTTCATCAACATCTGGGTGGAGATCCAGCTGCAGCCAGTCTGCCTCACCATCAAGAGTCTGTCAGCTCATAGTTTGTAATTCCTACATTGTGGCATAGCTGTGTCCCAAAGAGCACTCAGGCCAGACCAGGAAGGGAGGCCTGAAGGCTTTTCTCTGTTATTTCACATGTTATTTAAGAAATATTTGACTGCACATTAAACTGTATCAGAGACTAAAAAGGACTGTAAAACACTTGCTGATTCTGAAATGTCAGATACATCTTTATAGAAAACCTGCAACCGTTGTACCAGTTACACTGATGGTTTTCAAACATAGTAAAATACATACAATCTTTGATTTTCTTTCCAACAATTTATGAAGAATTAGACATGCTGGGAAACAGGTTTTGTCTGACCACTAAAACCCTAGCGGAGGGAGAGATTTGGTTGAACTGACCATCGTTTTGTATTGTGTACTTCATAACCGGCACACTGCCAGCTGCCCCTCACTGTTCAGCACCCCCCACCGCTGCAGGACCGCCAATGTTTGCAGGGACACAATGGTTTATATACTGAAAGGGAGGGGGCTGCTTGGGGGGGGGGGTGTTAAACATTTCACTCTCTGCTTTCATGGGACTTCTGGCAGGAAAGAGTGGCGAGGATATGGAACACACACTCACTCATTCAACCATGCCCCCCCCCCCCACACACACACATGCAAACAGCCACTGCATTGGTCCCCGCCTCAGCCCCCTAAAGGGTATTCGTTTATTTAGCACTTGACAGTATGGGTCCATCTTGAGACAGATAACTGCAAAATGGTGTAAGGCTGAAGGTCATCAGCAGAGCACTTGGACACCCAGACTTTCTCATGGACGCACATACAAACACAAGCACACAAAAAGCCTCAGGTGGAACAATCGAGTGAGCACATGCAGCGTCGTCCTCTCTGCACTCCTGTCCAGCTCACGTCTTCTAGTGTTTGAGGCACTACAGCATGTCCTCAGATCTCACAGTAAGACAGCACCAACAAGGGCTACATAAACACACATTTGCATATAAATTATTGGCATTTTAATTCTGCTATATCAGTACTATGCTGGGGAGAGGGGAAAAAGTTATGCATTGAAAACAAGAGCTGTGAAGCCTGCGTGTAACAACATTCGACACATTGACTGATCTGGCTCCACACCGTAGTTCAGCACAGGAGTCCACAGTCGCAAAAACCCAAGAGTCCAATGCATGGGGCCATCTGAGCCCTGTGACCTCATCAGTGACCTGGGAGTTAAAATGAAATGGGTGAGGTCGTGACGCTGTCGCCGACACACACCTGGAGAACAGAGTTCTGTTCTGTGATGCACCGTGTGGCTGGCAGAGCTACAATTTATTAAAAAAAAAACAAAACAAAAAAAGCTAACACACAAAATGTTCTTCTGTTTACAAAAGAGGGAGAAGGCGAGTGAAGCGAGGAGAGGTTTTTGGTCACCCTGCAGAACGCTGAAAGAGTTCTTCTTGAAAGTCCTCCCTCTGTTCCAGGTGTGAGTGTTTCCATGAGGTGTCTTATTACTTCTTTTCAATCAAGACTGTGTGTGTGTGTGTATGTGTGCGCGTGTGCATGAACTGGCAGCTGCAGCCCTGTAAAGTTTGCCCACCTGCCATGATGCTTGAATCAGACTCTATGCAAATGAAGCATCACATTTCATGTCCACATCAAGCTCTCATACACGGTTTTCTTCCCTCATTTTTCCCTCCATTCATAAAATCAGCCCAGACAGGGGCGCATAGGTCCTAAGCTCTGAGCCAACAAGAACGCTTGTACCACCTCTTGGGTCTGCTGGGGGGTAGTGTTGACGTCCTCCAAGGCGTCTGCCACGGCAAACTGCCTGTCCCTCAGGCGGTTCCAGCTGGACAACACGTTGTGGTATTCAAAGACTTTCTCGTAGTTTCCCACTGAGTTGTACAGTTTGATGAGGCCTCGGTAGTCATACTCCAGCCCACTGTAACCTTCTCCAAAGAGTTTTTTACCTGAGAGGATAAAAAAAACACATTCAGACAACGTTTGGATTTCTGGAAAAAAAAAAAAAAACCTGAAGCCTAGTGAGAGTACATAGGAAGTGTCCGTTATTCAGAGGCGCATGGAAGAAGCCCCCATAGACCATCATGGACCATCACTTATCCTGGTACATCTACACCACTTCAACAGTGGAGAAGCTCAAATCCCCTGACCAGTACCACCATGAGTTTAAATTATCCTTATTGATGCCGTTGACGACACTCATTCTGCGTATTAAACCATCTTGGTTATATTTGACCTGACTTACCCACACAAGGCGCAGTGGGCTGCTGGTTAAAGCACCCAGTGGTCAGTCAGGGGGAAGGGCCTTGCTCGGGGACCAGTGGTGGTGGTGACCGAGGACAAGCAGTCACTCTCACTTTCTCTCCCTTGGTCAAACCTTTGTTTCATTGTTTTTATTTTGGTAACCTTCCTTTCCTTTACTGGGCAAATGGTTGGACTGCCTCCTTTCAGAGCAGATTGACTGGGAAAAATGGCCCCATGTATGCGTTTGCTTTATCTCAACTGGATTTTTATTGGAGCCCACTCGATATATCAGCCTGCCAATATATTGAGCGGGCTCTAATAAAATTCAGTTACACTCTAGTGCTCCATAACAACAAACAACCTCATGGAAACACCCTGTGAGGGTGCTTTAAGGAGAGCAGGCCCATTTTATATGTGCTAGTTTTAGTGAAGTTTCTCGGTGCCTTTCCAAATAATCCTCTAAATGTTGATCTCTTCTGCTTGTGTCAAAGAACACGGAGACATTGTTTTTACTTATTACAGATAGCGTTTTCACTCTGTGTAAGTTGCCTCTTTGTGAAATAAACCAAAATATATGCAACTGTAACTTCCATCTCTAATATTAGCTAACAGGAGACTGTTATACAGCATCGAAATGCTGTGTAAGTTGCCTGTTTGTGAAATAAACAAGACAAGATTTTAGAAGGAATATCAGATTATTATATTGTGTCCAACTACACTTCATTCTTTAATGCAGTTTTTTGCAGGAGCTCATAAATTCAGGAGTTAATGTTTTCATTAAACTAATTTTTAAAGGCTCCAACTAATGTATTTAGTTGTAGTCTTGTTTGGATGTTTTAACAGCTGCAACATTGTTACTTAAATCTAGTTAAGCCCCTTGTGTTAAGTGGAAGATGGAACTTTTCAATGGCTTGTAAATGTGACAAATTTATATTTCTAATACATTTTTGTAATGGTAAATGTAATAGGCCAAACACATACGACAATCAAATCACCAAGTTGCTGAGTCTTTCAAAACGCATCAGTTGCAAAACACTTGCCATTGTGTTCTCACTTTAAGCTTGTATGCAGCCACTTGTTTTCTTTCTGAAATGGTCATCAAGAGTCTTGGTATTGTTCAAATGGAAGCTGCTAAAGTGTTCTACACAGTTCTGTTACTTTGTCTTGAATCATATTTAGAATTTTGAGAATTTGACTTGAACTACCGTTCAAGTACATATCCTGTGTATGTCCATGTTTTTAAATGATACACACACACACACACACACACACACACACACACACACACACACACACACACACACACACACACACACACAC
>JASSRZ010002013.1:0-18403 GCA_032164315.1 Malacoctenus gilli
AAAGTAAACAGTGGATGATTCAACTCGATAAACAAATGAATAAAGATGTCACAAAAATCCTCCACAAATCACGATCTTAGCTGTTTCACTCTGTATGTGTGTGCATGCGCTTGTGTGCGCGTACGTGCGTGTGTGTGTGTTCGCGCGCGCGCATTGGAATGGACAACAGTGAGTCGCCGTGGATCCGCTCTGAGGCAGCTTGCATGCGGCTTCCTGCCGTCCTGTCCTGCTGAACACACACGCACGCACGCACGCACACGTATCCCCCGGCTCTGTTGGAGGACACAGCGCACAGAGCGAGGACTGCGGCCATGGAAGTGCATCCCGGGGACGGGAGCACGGAGGAGGACCGGGCGGAGTCCCTTCCAGACTGAAGGTGCGTGAGGATCCCCTGCTGAGGGCAGTGGTCCGCGGAGCCCCGGAACCACCAAGTGTTTAACCTTCGTGGTGGTGGTGGTGGTGGTGGGGGGGGGGTACAGTGAGGTTCCCGTGACTGGTAAGAGCGCTGTACTTTGGGTGGTCTTCGTCACACTCGCTCCAGTGTGTGTATGTGTGTTTGATGCATGGAGCGGTTGCATGGTGCAGTGAATCAGCACTACAGGAGGTGAAGGTGTTGACTGAGGAGTCGAAACGCCCCGTCCTGAGCCGGGCTGCAGCGCATCTTGCCATACTCCGTTCAGAAATACGGCAGTTTTATAGTTTTACACCTGATTCGAGGACATTCTCGGTGGATTCGATCAAACTGAAGTTATTCCCGGGTTGATTCGTGTTCATTGGTGAAATCGGCTCCATTTGATTCATTTGAATCTGAAATCTGGTTCACCAGTGTTCTGCGCGTTGAAGTTCAATGCCAGACACAAGCGGCATATTTGAGTCGACTGTTTGAGTCGATCTCCATCTCCGTTTCCAACTTCATTGGAGTTGGTGGGGCTTTTAAACAAGCTGAAGAGAAGTTGTGGTGTGTATCACCAGAAAGGGGGGGGGGGCGGTTGTTTAGTGTGATGTTGTGGGGGGCTCACATTTCTCCTGAGGGGATGACAACCAGTACTAACATTACAGCTGCCATGGCTGCTGCTCTCCGGAGCCTTCAGATGAAGTGAGCTGGATTTATTATCATTTTTATTTGTATAGTTTGTGTGTGTGTGTGTGTGTGTGGGGGGGGGAGACAGAGAGAGAGAGGGGGGGGGGGGGGATGGAGAGAGAGGGAGGGAGGGAGTTGGGCTCTGCGGTTCCCAGCCTCCTGACAGGAAGTCGGTGAAATATTTATCAGATGGCTCGTACTACTGCTGCTGATGTAGTGCAGGGCCATCCGACAGGCGGGAGTGCGAACTCTGGATCAGACCCCCTATCAACAACTACCACCGCTTGATCGTCTCGTTCGCCTTGGGAGTGCATGAGCAGTGGGGTGTTTGGCAGGCCGTGGGCACCGCGGGAGCAGCCGTCCCGACGTCGGGCCGAGACAGGATTGGACAGGACCGTGGCCGGAGGGGACACGGTCCTTCACCCTCTCACACACTCTGATCTTTGGCGGAGATCCCTGACCTATTGACTGTATGCCCGTGTTCTGGGAGAACTAGAGGGAGAGGAACTGAAAGGACCATTTACACGAGATGACAACATGCCTGCAGGAGACAAACTGTGACCTTCTCGCTGGGAGGTGAGAGCGCTAATCGTCACCAAGCTTGTATTGGCAGTCAATGACTGAGAGAAACCAGTCTGCACTTTGTTTGAACATCGAAAGTTCCTCTTTTTGGTTCCCCTTGATAGTATGTTTGCATTTCGCGATGGGGAAACAGAGAAGCGTTTCACGTCTTTCATGTGAGAGGGCAGCGAAGGTGACCGGCAACCTTCCCGCCTTGGCGCAGCGAGGCTCCAGGTCCAACTTTTCACCACAGTGAGGTATCCACAAGAAGAACATCATCACCACCAGCATGTGGTTTATTAGTTCCCATTAGCAGGATGCCGCAAAGTGTTTGCTGCAGAACGTTCCTGCTGCATTATCCTGCATCTACAAATTATATGCTATCTGTTGCTCCTTTTTTTTGGTGCAAAATCAGATGGCCTCTCAAATGAATATATTGGAAACCCTTTTCAATGGAAATGCATAGAACACTGTTAAACAGCAGCAGAGAAACTGGAGCACTTCCCCTCAGATGTGGTCAGCAGCAGATGCAGCTCCCTGTGAAGCTCAAGGCAGCTTTGACTAGCTCTTCTATTCACCACAGTCCATCTGTGGCCTTGCGCTGCTGGACATTTCTTGAAATGTCTGTGATACATGCGATTCTTCCAGTACCTGTGGAGGTCAGGTCATAAAACCACTGAAAATACTGTGGCGGAGATGTCAGGTCTGTAAGTGACGTGCTAACACGGCACGCACACCGACAAGGACACGTGGTGATGATGATGTAAACAAACTGGACACAGCACCAAAGCATGTTCACCCTTTCACGTCCTGCTCATGATAGCAGCAAAAAAGGCCACATTCCCGCTGTGACACGTTATTTTATGTCGTGGTCTTACCATAATTGAAAGGCTGCCCTCCACCCGACTGCAGTGGGACCGATTCAGGGCCCTGCAGTGACCCAATGCACAGAAAGGGACCTGAAATCAGACACAGTGCGCAGTGGTTCATTGAAGTAAATACAGATGACACACAAGTTAGTGTGAGAGAATATAAGGGCAGCTGAAGAAAAACTGTCTATATATGTTTCTAATATTTAATTGCTTGATTTAATCAAGACCATTTTTCACCCATTCAAGTTTTTAAAAAATTTCCAAATTATTTTAAAACAATAGTGTTTTCATTTTTCAGTTTTTTTTTCCCACAAATGACAAAATGTTGACAAACAATTTAATTAATTGTTTTCTCCTGTGCTAATGTATTTTTCATCGTTGTAAAACAAAACTGAATAGAATTGAATTTTTAAAAAATTGAAAATGAGTGAAAAATGAGGAAATAGCAGATACGTAGTCATGGTCCATTCAGGCTGATTGAGGTTCAAAGACAACTTACCAATAGTTGTCTTCAACTAATCAATGAGTGGGATGTTCTTGGTTGAGATAAAAGTGGGCGGTCCTTTGGCGTCAACCTATCAGCTGCAACACTCGAAGTATGCTGTTAATGTGTCATATGCACAATTATTTGGTTGTAAACCATGTGGAAAATTTGGAACCTGTTCCTTTTTTTCTCTTGGACCATACGAGCAGGTCTGAACCAGAGCCTGGTGAGCAATGTGGGCTTGCTGATCACGAGTCCGCCCACAGCAGTATGAAAGGATAGAACGATGATAGAGTTTTGCGGCAGGTCTCCTCACATTGAGGTTAGGACATGCTTCCTACCTCCTCATCATTATGATGGAGCATCATGGGGCAGCGGCACCTCACTAAGTCCGTTTGTGGAGCGGGTCGTTCAGGGAAGCCGAAAGGTTGCTCGTTTGAGTCCTGCTCCCTCCCATCTTTAACTCTGATGTCTGATCTTGTGTCCTCGGGCAAGACACTTTACCTCCGACGGCCGACGGTGGTGTGGAAGGGCAGCCGCGCCCCCGTCAGGCGGCCAAGGTCACTCTGGTTCAGAAGTTGTCAAGAGACACGGCACAGCGCCAATATACAACTCAGGAGTTGCGTCCAGCGGAGGCCCATGTGACGCTCTCAGCTCTGCAGCACCATGAGAAGGCAAGGCTCGACCGACAAGTGACCGCCAGTCACTATTTGCGTTTCAGCTCCGTCACCTTTCAGCTCAAAGTTGTCAACGGCGCTTCTGGTGGCTTTTTCTCCACTCTGAAAATAGAACGAATGAAGTTCGCAGCCGGTGTGTGACGCGTGCAAACTCTAATCGAGCCCAGTGATGTCAGAGTTGTTTGACGTAGAGTCAGCGAACAGACCCCCCCCCCCCCCCTGCCCCCAAAACACACACTCGTCCTGTATCTCTCCTTGGACGTGTCATTCTTTTAACAGCACAGCGTGCTGAGCTACTCGCTGCAGCCGCAGAGCAGCCGAGCGTCGGGGACGCGTCACGGAGGGGCGTTGCCGTCGAGGTCACGGCGATGCTGAGTCATCTCTCTCTCTCTCTCTCTCTGCCATTGGAAGTGCTCCTTCCCCTTAACGCTTGCAGGCAGGAGGAGACAGAGAGCGAGGGGGTGCGATGCGCCTGGCTTGGCCAGGATCAGTTTCCCTCCCGCCTCGGCCGTCTATTCTTTCACTTCCGTGAGCAGAAATAGAGGAGAGGACGACATCTGCGGCGGGATCTCCTGGGAAACGCATGACGGAGGCATCGTGGGGAGGACTGTTTCTTCCAGGATGCTGGAAGCATGGGGGAGGGGGGCTGGCTAAATCGTTCAAATAATCAGTCTGATTTCCCACGAGACTTATTCCGGTTCAAAGACCAGATCCAAGCATGTGGGAGGCTCATCAGATAAAGGTTCATCATGGAGTCAATTCCATTTGGTGGTCAACTGGAAAAAAATGGAAATTCAACACATATTTTACTAGATTGGTCAGATTGTTTTCTCCCTATGACTCGGCACTGTGTATCAAGCAGCGACCTCATCTAAGAGCAGGTAGCACAAGGTAGAAGCAATGTGGGACACCTCCTCCTGGGTGCTGGTGGGAACACCTCCCTCAGGGGGCCAAAGTCTCCCATGAAGCTCAGAGGAGGACCGCCCACTCGGCCATCACCCGGCCAAGCCGTAGTAGAGGTGGGCGCAGGCATCCAACCGGCGTCCCTCCACCCGATCTTTCAGTTCCCCGTCTCCTGGACGACACTTCCAGACGGTGTGGCCCCCCTGGACAGATCAACTGTCCGTAGATGAGCAAAGACAGAGAAACACTGAATCGCACGCAATCGACTAAGAGTCGCCAATGGACTCGCTGACCCACATCCACACCCTGCGCAGTGAATCAACAGCACGAACAGCCAATGCCACAGAGTCCCCCCCCTCCCCCGTGTCCCAGGTGTGATTGATAGCTCCAGTTGCAGTTAAACGTTAAATAGCGGTATGTAATACAAAATCACGTTTTCCGACCATTCCCCAAAACGTGGGAGCGAATAATTCACTGGCTCCGAGCTCTTGTTTCCAGGGGTTGCCATCAGCCCGCAAAGCGAAACGGGTTGCTGGTGCGACCGCAGCAGCTCAGCATTTCGCAGCAGGCAGGTTACAAAGTGTCGGAAGCTGAAGCAGCTCCATCGCTTTGATTTGTGCGCTGTCTGCTGGTCTCCATCGATCGCGTGTCAGGTGGGAGCGTTTGGGTCACTCAGCGGCGGCGCGTGACACTGGGAGGGGGCCGGACGGGGCTGCTGACGTGCTGCTTTCGCCTCCTGGCCAGCGTGGACGGGGTATCTCCTGCAGGACAAGGTGATGGGAGGACACATGGGGACAGTGCGTCCTGTGAGTTATTCGGCTGATGCAGTGGAAACACTGCATGTAATCGCACAATGCAGATGTTTCGGCGATATTGACCATTGATTGTGGTGTGCGTGTGTGTGCATGCACAACCCTTTGGTGCTGGGACTTCCCTAACAGGGGACTACAAGGCTGGTCTGCAGTGAGCCACGTCGCTATGGCGTTTGTTGGCTTCTCTTGCTTTTGTTTATCTAGACTTGTCCTGTACGCTGCCGAAGCCTTGCTCCACTCTCTGCTTCCTTGAATGGTTGGTGCTGATTCTTTTCCTGCTGCCAGATGCTCTTCAGACTCTCAGCTGGGCCCAAAATCCAAGCAGGCCAAGTTGCGTCGAAAAACGTGACGTCCACAGCGACTGGCCGCAGCGCGCCAAAGTCCAAGACGAAGACGATTTCGGTTGTAACCCAGTGTAATGCGAAGGACGCGGAGCCATCTGGAGAGGCGGAGGCAGGCATTTGTGCGTGTGACCTTGTGGTCCTTTCATAAATACCCTGACTTTAGTTCTTCAACTCAGCAGGTTTGAAATTGGAAACAATCACCCTGCGCGAGGACTCCATTCTGAACACGAACACGCAAATACGAGCTGACACTGATGTTTTGGCACGCAAGGTGAAAGCTGGAGTAGGAATCTGGAGGGTGGATGAAGGTCTCTCTGCCTGCGGCTCTAAATATACCCTCCACCTTCAGGAGCTCCTTCTTTTCCATCACTCAGTGTCAAAGTACAACTCCTTTTTTCTCCATTTATAGTCTTTTTCAAAGCGAACCCTCCTCCTCCTTTTGTTGTGTCCTGGCCTGTTATCACCGATGCGTGTCAAACCGCTCTGGATATAGCTTCCCATATTAGAACAATCAACCAAACAGTCATTAGATCACCCAAACAGATAGACTGGGAGCCCCTTGTTCCCCTCTGCCCTGTGGTGTTTGTGTTGCGTCTCTGAGGGCTTTCTCTCTGGGAAATAAATGTCCAGTTGTCTAACATGTGTGGGTGGGTGGGTGGGTGAAGGGGGGGTGGTTAGGGATGACTTCTGGAATGAGAACGAGCTTTGGGAGAGCTCGGCTGTTATTTCTGTGGTTCATGCAGAGGAAAACAGATAAGATTGCAGCTCGGAGGAGAAAAAAAAGGTTGCTTTTCCTGCACTTGGTACTTCATGTATATTCTTCTCCGTTCTGTTAATTTTGAGTCTCTCGACTGGCTTTTTTCCACTTACTCCCCTGAAATCGGGTGTTGTGGAGTCTTCTCTGATCATGGACCTTGGTGCTATCCACCTGTGAGTGCTGATGTCACAGTTATGTGACCACGGTTTTAGAGTACTCTCTAAAAGCACATCTTTAGGACAGATATTGAAGACAACAAACGTGATGGCACCAGTGCAATGTATTGAGACCGTCAACACCGCCACATGTTTCTATGCAGTCTCCCAAAATGTCGGCGCGGAAAACACGCTGTTTAGAAGTGTGTGCAGATGATACGTGCTATCACTGTTCAACCTCCAGCAAAAACACATCACAGAGAGGGGGAGAGTGCTGATAAGTGTGTGTGTGTGTGTGCGCGTGTGTGTGTGTGAGAGAGAGAGTGAGAGAAAGAGAGAGAGAGAGGGGCGTCACCGCTGCATGCTGATAAGCCAGTTGGAGGACACCAGAGATAAGCTGCTCCATCCCGACCCATAGTCGTCAGTGTACGTACATGCTTAAGCTGTCATTTCGTGCGCCATACAGTTAGATATTGATCTGCAAATAAAACACGTTTACATGCGTGTTGCTTCACGCTGACTGTGTAAATCCGAAAACTGCTTCCTGAAACAGATTCAAGCAACACTCGTCTCCGAGGTTCCAAACTTGCGTCAAAGCTTTTTTCATTGTTTTTTCATGTCTGCATTTATTCTTAAGTGTTGATGCCATCACAGAAGGTGTCATTTTGTTGGAGAATAAATGCATTTTTTCTTTTCCTTCATTCTTCAATTACTGTGACCATCACCTGCCGTCACTGGCTACTGCTGGGGGTGATCATCAGGTGATGAGGTGCGAAATAAGGGCTGTGTAAGAAGAGGTACATTGTTTGTAACGATGAGCTTTTGTGTGACGCGGCCTGTGTGCCTCCATCCTCCTGTAAGAAGAGCGGAGGCGGGGCTAACAGGAGGGCCCCCCCCTTTAACAGGAGGGGCACACAGCACCCCGTTGCTTATCCTGAGCGCACATATTTTTTTCCCCCCGAACTCATGAAGCAGATTATTGTTTCACGGCACGTTTTTACCGACACCATGCTGACACCCGCTGACTCGCATAGAAAGCAGGTGAGAAGTCTTTGTTTAAAGTTGGGTGATGATGAAGTGGTGTTCATTTCTCAGTCATGTGATTAGAAGCTGGTTGTGGCTGTAACTGGGGTGAATATCATTCGTCATTTCGAGTCATTTCGTTGTTTTCTTTATCTTGGCTGTTAAGTTTCTTGTTGCTGAATGTGAACGTGTTTGTGCAATGTGAGTTATGGAAAGTCTTTAGTAGGTCAAAATAGCATTTTCTTAAAAAAGGAGACCCCAACTCTGACGTTTTACAGCAAGACAAACGCCACCTGTGTTTATCTACAGCTGATGCAAGTTTGGACGTTGACGATAAAAGCAGCGTTGTTACATACAGCCCCATGTGTGAGTTGTTTCGGCTGAGAACTGAAGAGGCCGGCAGTTGGAGCTCCAGTCGCTCACAAACGCTTGTTCCCACCTCAGCTGACATCAGAATTGGGGGTGTCCTCTCTCTTTCCCGCGGGTCACATGTGCACCTTGCTGGCACCCAGACTCTTCAATCACAGAGCCCGTCTTTGGGCGTCGGGGGAACATTCTGGAAAAAGAACAGCATCTTTCCCTGGAGTAACCCTTGCTTTAACAGCGTTTGCGTATTGATTGCTCCAAAACACCCAAATATTGTTTACTGCTTCAACGCAACAATGGCTGTTTGTGCAGTGGTCAGTGGTTTGCATGTTGCTGAATTAACTGGCAAACCAGCTCATTGGTAACAGACTTGCAAAGGCTCTTTCATGCTGGAAAGAGAAGTCTTACACACAACAATCAAACGGAATCATTATTCCATCTCCGAAGGTTTGGACCGAAGTTAGTAGAGATGCATTCTTCTCTCCCCGGCCACCTGGGTGTGGCTCGCTAACACATCTGCGCCCCCCTCTTTGTCCGGACGCCAGGTCGAAACCTCGTCATGACTGAACTGGAGGCCTCGGGGGTGGGGGAGCCCCCGCCGCCCTACATCATCTTCGTGGTGGTCTCCCTCTTCTTCCTCACCGGGCTGCTCGGCTTCCTCATCTGCCACCTGCTGAAGAAGAAGGGCTACCGGTGCCGCGCGGGAGACCTGGACGACGACGAAGAGGAGGGGGAGAAACTGGGAGGCGGTGCTGATGGTGGGTGAGGTTGAACTTGGGGCTCACTTCATTGGGGACTTGTCCTTTGCCTTCATCCAGTCATATAGTTGTAATTCACCACCCATACCTTGACTTCCTGACACCCAGGGACACACAGCAGCACCCAAATGCTCCAGAAACAATGATCTACATCCTGGACCATTTTACAATTGTTCTTGAGTGTCTCTTGGACCTTTTGTCATTTGATGCCCCGCCCAAACAGTGTCAATGGACGGTTTCTCACCCAGGGTCTCTGTGCTGATTTTAAACAACAGCCACATTTGAATTAATAATCCCAATTTTCATATTGTAAGCAACATGAATTGGTTTTGTTCGTTGTGTTGCAGATGAATACGAGGAGAACCAGGACACAGTGGAGCAGATCCTGAAATGCATCATTGAAAATGAAGGTGACAAAAAAAGATGTTGTTTTTCAGAGTGTTCGGTCAGATTTCAGCCTTGTTCAACCTCATGAGATTTTTTTCCTGCTTTTTGTAAGATGCAAAGTGTTGACTAGGAAGATCAGACAGTCATCTAGATCCAACATTGATCACGTTCTCGTTAATGCCAGAACTGAACGTGAAGTGCTCAACAGCTGAAGCCAATTGTCTGATTAGTAGAACTCAGCGTCAATAAATGTGTTTTGATGTTTACTATCTGGTTACTTAGCAACAGAAGGTACGAGAATGGACAGACATTGTCCAATAAATGTGTTAGAAACTCCAAGTAACACAAGGCCATAAAATCTAGTCTCTCTTATAGTAATCTAATCTCTCTATAGTAAAACTCCTCCAAATAACTTTCAACTCCTAATACGACGCACGTTTTGCCTCATGTGAGGTTGTAATTGGTGGCTGAATGTCCGACTTCAGGCGAGCAGGGGCCCAAAAAGGCCCCCAAGATGAGGCTACACAAAGGGAGTGCTGACGAAGGACAAGTCTATAGGTTTTGGTGGAGCTGACTTCTGTTTCTCAATTTTGTTCAATGTTTTAAGAAAGTAGTGGACTTTCCTAAAACAGTAAGAATCCAGAAATGACCAACAGATGGCAGCAACATACGCAGAGGGGAGTTTGGGGAAAGTTGATAGCTGACTGCAGCCGAGAAGGGTTAGCATCCTTGGAGAATATTTAGGTTGTAGTTAAAAGCTAAATACATTTAAAACAATCTAGTGTTACCTAAGTTAGTAAGTCCACAACGAATGGATCTGTTACAGGTTCCTTGTAGATCTCCTACAAGAGCTTACTTTTGTCTTTTTATTTACATTCAATTCTAACATTTGGGACAGAATGAAGTAAACAATGGACGCAATTTTGAAGTACTCTTGTGAGGTGTTTGTATAGATTTGCTATTTTTGGTTGACAAAAAAAAGATCCGATTGAAGAACTGGCTCACGGACTGAAACCCTCCGTTTTTGTTCCAACTCAATTTCGATCATTTACGGACGTGATCTGAACGTTACATTGTGGATGATCATTGTGCGTTGTCACCCTCAGCAAACATGGAGGCCTTCAACGAGATGCTCGGAAACAAGAACGTGTGTGTTCGCCACGACCCCAGGTAAGCCCGTGCAGCCTGGCGCGTGGCACACGCGTTCGGGTCCTGCCAACGGAATAGGACGCAATGCACTTTGACGAGCCTCCTGGATCTCACTTAAGATTGCGGCTCATCGCTGAAGTGTTGAAGTGTGATATGTCGACAACGGCTCTCCTTTAATACCAAAACAAGTCCAGATCGAGGAGAACAATCTGTACCATGGTCCAACGTGCTGCCTGGTCACACAGGGCCAGCTTTGAGTCGATGGTGACGGCCTCTCGGTGTCAATCTCCAGGTTGCGTAAGGAGTCCATCGCCGGCGTCCCCCCCCATCACCACACGGTACACTCCGGTGTGGACCACAACTCCTGCCACCTCTGCGCTCAAGTGCGGACCAAAAAGGACCGCAGGCACAGCCGGACGCCGCGCTTCAAGCAGCGACCCGGGGAGCAGACCGTCTTTGCCGTCGGCAGGTAACGACGCCGCGGCTGCCGCTCCGTACGGTCAGGTCAAGATTTCGAAAGCTGAAGACTCACCAGTTGGTCACTGTGCCCCCCCCTCCCCCCAGGTTCCGGGTGACCCACACTGATAAAAAGCCCCAGGGAGGTCCAAATCCATTAGCCGCTTCCGGGGACCAGCTGGACCAATCCCAAGACAGCGAAGACCGGAAGGAGAGTGGGTACAACCTGAGGAGCATGTTCAAGGACGTTCAGCCGCCCTCGGAAAACGCGAACGTGGGCAAACGGAGGAGGAGCCTGACCCTCTTCGGGCTGAGGAGGGGCAGCGACCCCGTCGGCGTCAAGGAGGTGGAAGGGATGGGACGCGACACTGGGGGCTTCAAACTGGCTCTTCAGCAGCAGCCGGCTGTGCTGGAGGAACCGGCGCAGACGGACGGTGCCGGGGCCGATCCGAGCCACGGCGCCCCGAAAACGGAGGCGGAGAGGAGCACGTCCCCCCGACCCGAGGCCGGACCGTCGGGGTCCGTGGACTCTAAGTCCCCCCGAGGTAAGAAACAAGCCTCGATGGAAGGTGTCGGGCTCCCGTCCAGTCCCGATTCGGGTCCAAAAATTGTCACCACCACTTCTGTCCCCGGCTTACCTTTGGAGAGGCGAATAGAATTTGATAATAATGTCCTAAAAAGCGATGGGGCCTATGATCCCGGACCCCTGCAGACCTCCACACCCATCGCGCCCCTGACGGGATCTATTGCCGGCATGCCTCTCATCCCAACTGCCCAGAAAGAATCCCACCCTGGCGTGGATTTTCCAGTCATCCAAACGCCCCCTGACCCAGGCGCCAGTCCCGACCCGGAGCCGGGCGCCAGCCTGTTGCTGATGAGCTTGGGCTCCTCCCCTGCGTCCTCCCTCCAGGGCAAGACCCTCTCTTCAGTGTCCTCGTTAAGGAGTCCCAGCTCCCCACCGGTGGTAACGCCGAGCCCCAAACTCACCTCCAGGGAACTGACACCGGAGTCCCCCAGAACTGCCCTTTCCCCAGCGCTCACCCCGAGCCCCAAGCTCCCGTCAGGGCGGGAGACGCCCGAGCAGCCCCGCACATCCTCACCGCGCTTCGGACAAACGCCTGAAGGGGTCGCCGTCCCACAGAAAGAGACAAAGAGAGCTGGGATACTTAAAAAACCAAAGCGTCCGGCCCCGTCATCGCTCCCTGACCAGCTCTCCGAAGACGCACTCAGCGCTTTGCGCCTCGCTCCACGATCCCCCTCCTCGCTTCAGGAGTGCAACATGGGTCCCACGGCCATCGTCAAAGCCAGTCCTGACAGCAGGAGAGAGTTCTCTGTTGTCACCATGACGGAAGGAAAGGCGGCGTCTCCTCCTCCTCCTCCTCCTCCTCCTTCAGAACCTGAGGGTGAGTCTGAAAAAGGAGACAAGACTCCAGCAGCCGTTCAAGCAGAGGAAGCTTCAGCTTCAGGTCCCGGACAGCCTGGGAGCACGGACAGGGCCGAGGGTCAGGAGAAGGAGGACATGATGGAGATGGAGGACATCAGGGACTGCAGGGTGACACGGGACACAGATGCTGAGATGGAGGAGGAGGGAGGGGAGAAGGCGAGTCGGTCCAATCAGGACTGAGAGCTTCTGTGGAGTGAAAGAACAGTATCTATCAACGGAAACGGGGGAACTTCAGTCATTCAGCGACAGCGGTCATGTGTCAGGGAGACGAAGTTTGTCGGCATCGACATTCGGGATCAAGAAGATCGTCTGATTCACATTTTCAATGCACTCAGTTCCATCTTATTTATTTGTTTTTGTTCCGATCAATTCAGTCACATTTTGCCAAATTTGCGAGTACAACTGCATGCTGAAAACACCAGCCTCGAAATATATGTTCATTCCAACTGGCTTCATTCACACCACTGCTTGAAACTCCAGCTTCCTGACCAACACTTGTCTAAAGTGCTCATCAACACGTCGAACCTGATTCCTAGAAATATCTATCGGGTAGTTGTTTGGATTTTTCTGCTCATGTAAAGGAGTTAAAGGAGCCTGGTCACACACACACACACAAAACAGTGGGATTACTGGTAAATAAATGGGCTTCAGGAATGCGATTATAAGACTCCGGGTGTTTACATTTTTTGTTGGAGTACATAGTGAGGTTAGTCTCACTCCGTACTCACAGGCTCAGTGTTCAGTTCCCTGATCTGCGATCAGTCTGATGAACAGGCATCAGTTTGTTACCTTTTGCTTAGCTGTTTGCGGTTCTTACTTACCTGCTGCACATTGAGTTTGTTGTGTATTTTTCCCTCTCCCCCCACACATGACATCCTGTCTAATTTTGTTTGCAGAAGTAAAAGAAGAATATAATAAATCAGATTACTATGGCAAAGTCCAGCTGTTAATCTGATTCCATCACCATCAGATCCCTGCTGTTGAAGCTCCAGAGCTCTGATAATTCAAAGGGTGTCACAAGACACAACATCCATATCTCTTGGCTGATACTATCAAAATGTGAGGGTTTGGCAAGTGTTCTTTAAGTGGGTGTATTAAGTCATGGCTTGCTGTCTCAGTAACCTACTCGCAGACACTGGGAGAGGGGATGGGAGGGGGGGCGCAGGATTTTTCCTTTGTGTTCCTGCAGATTGGCTGACGGACTGATGAGCCCAACTGTTTGTGACCGACCCCACGGGGACTTTGGATTTTCACAAAGAGGACTTTAGCAGTCGATGATCGATTGTAATGCTGTCATTTTTAATATGAATGATGCGTTGGAGGGGGCTCTCAGCGAACAAGCTTCATTATGGGTATTGATTCTTTGAAGTCCAGACTAACAGCAGGATCACACATGAAGCACACATGGTCCAATCCCCTTTTTTCCCTCCATCAGCTTGAATCCAAAGCAACAGTTGGGGGACGAATGGAAGGTTTTGATGTCTGAGATTTGTCCCTCCTGGCTCTTAAACCCAGGAAGTGTCCAGACTTCAGCTGACCGAGACGCAGGTCAGAGGTTTTAGGACGGAGGTCGCTGTGGTTTTTCTGACCTTTTATGAGAAAGCGGCCCTGGAGGGTCTCTGGTACACCAGTCCCCCCCCCCCCCCCACACACACACCCCGCTGGCAGCCTTCCAGTTTCCCATGAAACCACGCAGTCCATCGGCCACTGAGCAGTCAGCGAACTTGGGCACAGGACATCTTCATCCAGAGGAGGGACCTTAAACGCACCACCATCGTGTCAACGGACCCCCTTTCACCCCCTGCTCTTCCAACTGTTACAGCAACCTGAAGGTTTTCTTTTGATATTCATAACTTATTGGAACAATTTCCAATTGGAGAGAAAAATATAATTCATTTTATTTTTCCTTTTTTTTCTCACATGTACAAATTTTCTCTAAATTTGGGTGAATTTTGTCACCAAAAAACAAATCAATTCATTTTAATTTTATTTTCTCACTTACTTTAAATTTCTTTCTGAAGAGAAATAAAAAAAATACTTCTTTTTAATTCTCTTTTTAAATGTAAATTATGTGGAAAAATAAAATTAAAAAGGATAAACTTTATTTTTAAAAAAAGTAGGTTCAAATGAACAAAAATAGAATAAAGGGAAATAAATGAACACATAACTAAAAGTGTTGAATCAGTCTGGGTGAGCCGATAACATTTCGAGAGTTACATTGATGCACATCTGCTGCTGTTCATGCTATATCCATGTTCACTTTTTTTTTCTGTATTTACACCACTCCTCTTCATCACTATAGCGACCGCCGTCAGCATCTCTCGCTGTTCATGTGTGAACCCGTTCAGAGTTGGACATCCTAACCCTGTGATTGGCTGCTAAGTCGATGGACGTTGAGGGAGGAGGAGGGGACGGGTTTGTCCTGCACACCAGGGGAAGCGAATGTCCAGCAGTGACAGCTGACTGACTCGATGATGGATAGCATGTAAGCGCCACCGCGTCAGAGGTGCTGCTGTCTGTCTTCATAGTCTGTGTTCTCACCCTAATAAAAGGCAGAATGCTGTCGCGTAACACAACTGTTGCCTTTAATGTTTTGCTTTGTTGTTTTGCTCCCTTTTACCAAAATTCACCTGTTCTTGAATGCACGAGTGACATTTAAAGGCTGACTTGAAACTATCCAATGAGTTGGGAATGGGTGAAACCGAAACATATGAGAGGCTGGAGACATGAAGCCAAACAGTGCTCCCCTGGACTCGTCTTTTGGACTCCTGTATCCTGGTTTCAGGGCTGAGCTGAAGGCTTGTGTGGTGGTGGTGGAGGCGGAGCTCTGCACTGAAATGACATGGAGGGGAGGACGGTCAAAATTCCTCGCATCACGATTAAAAAAGAACCAACCCTAACCCAGTAACGTTCCATCGACAGACGGCGATTTATCTCGTGACATCATCACTTCCCCTTTGGTCTATTTGAATGACATCTAATGTGTTACTCAAAAGAAAGCAATGAAAATAATTGATTCACAATTTCATGTGGCAACTTTCCATCCATATAGTTATAGTCTTGGTCACTGATATAAGATGTGTTCACAACATGTTTTAGAAGTGTCCCAAAATTCACTGCCAACTTTAGCCTCTTCCTACAGTGTGGTTTGACAAAAGTCATGTGATGTGAAGATGATGATGTCACTCGCTCCTCATGAAGAAACCAGGAAGCCTGTCCGCGTTGCTCAATTCAGCCGGAGCACAGCGAAAGAGGACGAAACACATCAGCATCAGGTCCAATGTCATCAGAGTTGATTATGTTTCATCTCTTTGATGCTGTGATTCAATCAAAATAAGACTTTTGTCTTTTGGTCTCTCCAAAAAGTCTCCAACCACTGCAAATCAATGCGTCCTGCCTTCTTCAGATATTCGACCCCCCCCCCCCTCCTCAAACGGTTCAACACTTCTGACACATACTGGTCTCAGCCGGCAGCCAGGGAACTCAGGAGACGTGTTTGTTGCGGCTTCTGTCAGTGGAGCAGACACAAAAACTATTAATGCTCATCAACACTTTTTTTTTTCATAAAGAGGTACAAGCTGTGGCGCAATCCAGGGGCGGGGTCTACTGACGGGACGCCGGCAACCGGGATATTTGTTTGATTGTTTGTTGGTAATGTATTTTGTGACGCGTGAGGCCCCGGGATGATGTCATCGCCTGGAGACCGCCGCCCCTGGACCGCGGCACAGCTACCGACACCTGTACAGCTGTTCCACCTGCCAGTGAGGCCGCCTCCATGGAAATGGCCTGTTGTAGCTCCTCCACGCCACCGGGAGGAGCGGCGATGACGGCCAAACCACTGTGAAGTGGTGAGGAGATGGGCGGAGAGGGTGGGAAGTGGGGAGGCACGGTTGGGGTCGGGGGAAGCTGGAGAGAAAAAGGCGAAGCATTTGGTTGAGTGCAGCTCCCTCCACCATGAGAGGCCTTCCAGAGGGTCTGCTCGCACCTCCTTTCCTTCCTCCTCCACCTCCCTCTCTTCTTCTCCTTCGTCGGGAACGAGCTCGACCACCAGCGAGGGAAACACGCCGACCCGCCCGTTCAGCTCGCCCTCCCAGAAGCCGTCGTCCACCTGCGACAGGGCAGAGGGGCCTCAGTGGCACTCTTACTTTGGATGACAGATGGAAGACAGAACGGTGTAAATCAGACGGTCCTCACTTCGCCGTGTCGGCAGCGTATCAAGTGAATGAGCGCCCCCTCCTGGAAGGTCAGCTCCTCTGCACTCTGAGCTTGGTAGGAGTACAGAGCTCTGACCACACCTGGAACCAATCCTTCGTAGAGACGCAGGTACAGAAAAAGGCTTGAATGACACTCAGAACTACTGAAAGGGAGACATTGTTGTTGGAAAATAAAGCTACAAGTTGCTGCATGCATCAGATTTTTGTCTTAGCCTCAAATATGAAGGAGTCTCCTTATAAGGACATTCTCATGAAGTTAGCCTGTAATTGAATTCAGGTCCTCCAGAGACACACACACACACACACACACACACGCACACACACGCACGCACGCACGCGCGACACTAAGCTGACCTCTTCCGGTCACTCTCTGTTTGTTCCCAGTGGACGAAGTGGAGCTGAAAGAGCTGTCCAGCTGTGCGGCGTCCTCAGCGGACAGACAGAGGAGCTGCACGTAGCGCTCGGGAACATAGCCAACCTGACCGCATGAGTTGCACACCTGCGCACAGACACAATCACACCTAAGTGAAAGCGGGCTTTAACGAGGAGAAGCAGTGACCACAGTCTCCCTGTTTTTAACCTGTGCTGCCCCCATGTGTACACATTCTTCCACAACTAGAACTGACTGTAAAAAAAACCAAACATCCTTTGTAATACACTGTACATGACCAGCAAGACGGTTTGTGGACAAGGCTACTTCTTTGGTGCTATAATAGTTGATGGGGAAACTTTTTTAATGCACATTAAAGCACTTGTGATGTCTTTACCTTCAGCCAGTCTTCAACGTCTCCGTCTTCGATCACCTGCAGCTCCTCCCCTTCCATGATCGACAGCTCGTCTGATTGGCTGGCCTACAGGGAGGTTTGTATTTCTAGCATTTTAATGAGAACCTCATAAGGAACGACATGCCACAAGTACTCTCAGGTGGTCTTACAGGTACTGTGGCCGCAAAAAAATGTAGGAATCTCAAGCGACATCATTAAATATGAAAAGTTCAATACCACAACATAATCTTTAAAGGTACAGTCTTTTTGTCTTCTCAACCTAAGTTGTTGGGTTTGTTGTTTTTTGTTTTGGTAAGAACCAATGTTTTGCATTGTATAGCTAAAAGGCTACAGCACCACCTGTCTTACTATTTTCCACCACCAGAGGGTGGAGACAGTTCAAACTGAATTCAGTTCAGTTCAACAACTCCCAGCTGAACTCTGGGGGAACAGTGGCTCTTTGCTGCCATCTGCTGCTCAAAAGCCACATCTTCTAAAGCTTAAAAACAGAGTCATGTGACTGCCACGAGGTTTGGGGACACCTTTTTTTTTTGTCAGCTTCGCACACAAACCGCGATGTACAGCTACCTGGTAACTGTAGACGACTCTGCAGGCCACGGGATAGACGCACACCCCCGATGCTGACACTGGGTCGGCAAAGATGTCCCCGTTGTCGTCGTCATAGTCGTCGAAGTCCGTCAGCTCGAACTCGTCCTCCTGGAGAAAAAGTCGTGGCGTTCTGGAAGACCAACATACTTCACTATGCCGTCTATATGACTGATTGGAGTCAGTCTTTTCTGTTTACGTGTTGTGATTTTGATCTGTGTGTGTGCGTGTGTGTGTGTGTGTGTGTGTGTGTGTGTGCATACAGAAAAGTCCTCGGTGGACTTCCTCTGCTCACTGAGCCTCCTCTCCCTTTCCAGCTCCTCCTCTGCCTGGCTCATGGCATCGCCGAGCCACCGTTCGATCCCAGCGACGCTCCCCGACAGCACGGCGAGCCGCGCCTCAGCTTTCACCCTGCTGAGCTGAAGAACAGACACACACATACACGCGCGCGCAATGATACACCACAAACAGACTCACCCGAGTGACACCAACGACAAACACAGACCGTCAAAGAATGAAGAATGGGACTGCAGACGAGAGGTGTCAAACTTTTTCAGGAAAGTTCACTTGTCTTTCAATTTAGTCAGACT
>JASSRZ010002013.1:18503-35394 GCA_032164315.1 Malacoctenus gilli
GATATCAAACTTGGACCATATTCAAACTTCTTATCAAATGCTAATACTGCTTCTTTTTAATAAAGATTGTCAATGTTTTTTTGTCTCCATGGATGTCCCCTAGGTTCATGCAGCAACATGGGGATTTGTAAAGACCAGGTTCACCTGTCAGGGGAGTGGGCTTAGGGGTGGGCAGGTGACTGGAATCCAAGACATTGCCTATGACCTGAAGTTCATGTGTTTTCAGTCATAAGATAGAAGATGTACAGGAGATGAACCTTGGCTTTCCTGACATTGTCCTGAACCTCGGCGATCTTCTGCTCCACGCTGAGGCCCGTGTCCCCTGACAACAGCTTCAGTCGACTCTCCAACATCTGCAGGGCCTGAGAAAAGAAGCAAGCGGGTGTAGTGTCTGTGTCTAGAGACAATCGGTACATCCGCCACTCATTTCTGAATCAAAAACACCTGAACAATGGAACTGTATAGATGCGAGAGAATTCTGTTCTTGGGTGTAGTTTTTGATCGTGGTGCTCCTGGTGTCTGCACCCCTCTGGATCCCATCACCCGTGATCGCCGCACTGACCCGTCGTCGCAGCACTCCCCCAAACACCGTCTTTCGATCGCCAGGCCTCACCCTCTCTCCATGAGCCACGATCTTGTAGTCCTTTGCAGCCTTGGCCGTCCATTTCTTGGCCTCCCTCACCAGAGAGCCCTCCCCGTCTGTCGTCCCGATTTCCTGAAGAGCACAAATCTACGCAGAGGGCGCAGAGCTGATGTTGAAACGAGCACGAGTCATGTCGCGGACGACGACACGACTCCTCTCATCAAATCACACCTTCTTTCCGAGTTGAGGATGACGCGCTTCGCTGCGCCTCACTGAGTAACCAAGTAACACTGCTACCTGACATCTTCACAGTCGAATGCACGAGTCTGGTGGTTGGCGGCATGCCAGCCTTTCCACTCCCTCACAAACTCTGATGGACAACGGCAGACAGCCCCTCCATGGCGTCCCTCTCGGGACGGAGGGAAGGGCAGCTCGCCCACTCTCGTTGGGACTCGACAGATGAGAGCTTCCTCTCTCAAAACGATCAATGGACAAATAGGAAGACGTTACTTCTCTATTTTATTGAAGGAAATCAATGAAAACTCGATTATCTCCGGTTTTAACTGCCGTCCGGCATGCGTCTGGCGCTTCAGGCTGCCTGAAAGGCAAAGGGGGGAGCACCGGCTGAGCCACCCACCTTGTCATGAGGAGCAGCCTGGAAGGTGAACGCGGGCACTCTGCTGAAGGAGAGCGTCTCCTGCAGGAACTGCTGGATGTTTCTCTCCCTGGTCACCTGGCAACGCCAAAGCGTCCGATTACAAACAAAGACCCTCACACACACCTTCTGCGATCGCGGCGCCTTCGGAGTTCCTCTGGATTCGTCACACAGTTTCGAGTTCTCCCCGCCTCTCACCAGTTCGGCGCCGAGACACTTTGAAAAAGCTGTCCAGCAGTGACAGACTGCAGGGAGCCACTCCGGAGGCACCGCCCGGCTCGCGCACACCTGCGACTTTGCATGTTTTCTGATGGATTTGTTTTGGAGAGCTCCGCGTTTGGAGGGAAGACGTCGCTCACCGTTCGCCACTCGATTGGGCTCCGAGTTCTCCCGTGCGCAAGTCCACACACACCTTGGTGACGCTGTCCCAGATCCTGCTGTACTGTTTGTGCGCGCTCAGGCCCGTCTCCATCTCGGTTCCGCACAGCAGGGTGAAGTGGTGCTTCAGGTCGTTGTAAACGTCGGCGTCCATGAGCTGCGGAGAGAAGAAGACGGCAGTTAGGGACAGGAAGTGGATCCGTTGATTTATACGCTGCTTTGTGCTCTCTGTTCATCGTCTTGTTTTGGTTTTTCGGTCAAACCTGTCGAATTGGCTGAACGCTGGAATTTCGTCTCTTTTTAATTCTCGTCTGGAGTTGACAAAAGGAAGTGTGCAGACGGGTGCCAGTGTCTCGTGGCTCCCCCGTCCTATCCCGTTGGTTCACCTGGACTGTTTCCGTCCATGTCAAATCAGCCCCTATGCCTCATCTCCATGCATGGATACTACAAAGTGTGGCCAGCGTTCCCTTCCTCTCTGTGTCGTCCAAAGTGGGAAGTGTTGGATCACGTAAGTGAGTGGACCGAGCGATCCAGTCACGAGCTGTCGCGATTGCCCGGTACCTCCATTACTCGCGGCAAGTCGGTCACGTAATAGTGCCGCTGATGTGCGTTGACCGCAGCCAGCGTCTGCAGATATTCGTTGCGAGCTTCGGCGAGACGGTCGTCGCACTCTCGCAGCCTGCCGTTGAGCTGCACACACAAAAAACACACACACACACACACACAAAATATACACGTTAACTACATTTGGAAGTTATTATGCTGTACAAATCCCTGGAGTTCATACAGTTATTAGGTCACATGACTAGCTGACCATTTTTGGAATGTAGGAGTCGTTGAGAGGTCGTAGCAGGCAAGACTTTACAGATCCTTTTTTTCTTCTTTTTTGTGACACCACGAGTAAATAAGTGAAATGATTGACTGTTTACACCATACACAGGAAAAACTGTGCCTCGTTATTGTCGGCTTCGAGTGGAATTAAGTCAAGCATGGAACTCCACTGGACAGATGAGAGTCGATGGGCGGGCGCACCTTAGCCGTCATCTTGTGAAGTCCCGTTTTGAAGTGGAAAATTCCGTGTTCACTCCTTCTGGCCCTGCAAAATGCTGTAAATGTCACATTTGCATCGCATCCTGGTGGGGATAGAACCGGCACTTTGACAGAAAAAGTTTACACGGTGGATCTGCGCGTCCCCTTTGATGCCCGTCAAAAGCAGCACTGAGCAGCTGAGCGTGCACGCTCGCTGCACGTGCACACTGACCTGCTCTGTGCATCGGCAGCTTTCTCTCTGGCCACGCTGGCGACGTGGCTCAGCTGGTGGTAGCTCTTCTTGACTCTCTGCAGCTCCCTCAGCGCGTCCACCACCTCGCCCTGGACCCTCTGCAGCTGCTCCAGACCCTGACACGCGCACAGCGACCGACGCCCTTCATCTCCAATACATTTTCACAACTTGAAGTGCGATGGTTCCATGCCTGACTTCGTCTTTAGCTTCTTTTTGAGGTCATCAGTCTGTGCAGATACAAGAACACCACATTCTCTGCACTCGATAATTGGTGTGCACGCGCACACACGTGCTCACCCTCTTAGCTCGGACGTCCTTTGCATTGCGGAGACTTTTGGAGGCCTGTCCGATCAGTCTGCGGTACTCGTCCCCGGCGGAGAGACGCGTGGCGGCTGTCTGGGCGGTCGCGTCCACCAGGGACCGCCACACACCGAACACGCTCCTGCAAAAGTGCGCGCAAATGCTCCACACAGCTGGCCTTCACTGGGTCTTTGAAACTCTCCCAACTGATGAGGGACGTCAAACTCAACGAGCAAGTTTGTTACAACAAAGCACTGTTGCTTGTTAAACAAACATTTGCTGCTATCGTCAATGCAGGAATGTGAATCTACTGATTTAAAAAAAAAAGGCCCAAAAGGAATTCACTTTGCTTTGTGTTTGGGTGTGATATTAAAAAGCTATTGCAACCTAAATCAAGTAAATATTGTGTAAAATTAAACAGTTAAAACCCAATTGATGTTCACTGAAAAAACACAAAGTTTGAGCAAATAGATTTGACGTCAAAGGAGACAGAATCACCATAAAAGTAACTCTGTTCCTGCTTATTTTAATGGTTTTTTTGTCTTTTTTCATGTCCAAAAAATCTTGACCAAGTTGCTTTGTACTTAAAATATTCCAAAACATGAAACATGTGAAAGTTTCATCATGAAAAATAACAAAGAAACATCAATATACTCTATTTTTTGACTTGAAATAAGAAAACAATATATTTTGAAGGGGTTTGTTCTTTGTTTTTAGTTTAGTTTCATTCAGCTTTGTTTCGTTTCATTTCATTTCGTTTCGTTTTGCAAAGGGCAAAACCTGTATTGATATTTCAGAATAATTTCAGGAAACAGAAATAGCTGGGAGAAAATAAGTTCAGTTTGTATGTGTGTGTGTGTGTGTGTGTGTGTGTGTGTGTGTGTGCGTGTGCGTGTGCGTGTGCGTGTGTGTACCCAGAGGTGAGAGCCTCTGTGTTTCCCCTCTGCCAGTCCCTCTTCTGGTACTGGGTGGCCAACCGCTGAAGAGCCTGAAAATGTAGAGAGATTACGTCCCATTCCAATTACAGCACAAACAGAATGAAGCAACACCTGGAAGGAACACAGAAAGCTGCCTTTACTTTTAGTTTTATATTTTGTGGCTCCTGCAAATATACTGTTATGTTTGATGCGCCTTTGTATTTCTTTTCACAAGGCGTTGAATCCACCACAAAGCCGCTTCAACCGTCTTTGCCTCTCACTCCCTCCTCCGTGGCATTGGGGAGACACACACACACACACACACACACACACACACACATGCTCTCAGATTTGCACAAGCACATACATGACACATTCCCCATAAGAGCGCAAAAGCACATAAAGCACTTTCACCGGAGCTCTCCGAGGTTCAGAAGGCGGAAACCTGAAGCCGAATCAAACCAGTGGAGATAAAGAGGGATTTCAGGTGGCCTAGCATGTTGCTGTTGTGTTGCATGACACACACACACACACACACACACACACACACACACTGCAATTGCAGGGAAATACACAAGGGACAAAAAAAACCCCAACACCCAGCACTCTGATGTAAATCTGGGAGCTCAGATCAATAAATGATGGCGCCTTTCCAGTCACCCCAGCAGGGTTTCCAGTCAGCGAGCCACCAGAGGACTGGAATAGATGGCGGCGAGCGCTCACCAGACCGTACTCCTTCTCTATGGCCGCCCGCTGCTTGCTGAAGGACCTTGGGGGGGGGCAGAAACAAACCAAAAGAGCACTTGACACACTCCATCCACTGTGTGGGAGGTAGGGGGAGTGGGGAGTGGGTGCGGGAGTCGGGGGGGGGGGGGGCACCTGATCTCCTCCAGCAGCTCGGTGTCCTGGTGCTGTTTGCTCTGCAGTTTGCCGAGCTGCTCCGAGAACACCAGCTTCACCTGCTGGCTCTCCTTCACCTGTAAGCGCGCGCGCGCGCACACACACACACACACACACACACACACACACACACACACGCAAATTAAACTATCTGATTAATTGATGTGGAACTTAGTAGCTTAAGCCATTTCAAGCAATCCTAGATGACATCCTAGTGGACACTCCCGCGGCTGTGAAACACCCTGCACCCTGTGTGGCCCCTTCTTACCTTCCTGGGTGGCGGCTGCATGTTGTGGATGCTGCTCCTCTGTCCTCCCCTCCCTGTCGTTGTGCCCGCCTGCTGCCACTGTGGTGCACAAAAAAAACCAACATTTCGCAACATCACCAAACACCCTCAAGAAGTCAGCACAGAGGAACACAATGTGGAATCTGAGGACAGGATGGTCTCCCTCGGGTCCAAGGGCGAGGATCGCCGCTCTGTTCAGGACCAGCTTTTTGGATCGGTGACTCGACCACCCACAATTTCTGATTTTCTTTGGATCAACTCTAAAAAAGTCTTTTTTTGTGGTTTTTATGTGAGACCTGTAATTTCAACAAAGACATCCACAAGTTGTTCTCATTGCAAGAGTTTGAGTTTGCATCTATTTCAATAAAACAAGTGATGACAAAGTTGTTTTTTTTTGTGCCAGTGACACAAAGGGCTGTTTTGTTGTTTTATTTTAAACCGTTCGTTTTACGTTTGAGCTCTATCCATCCCACCTTTATTGTCCCCTCGTGAGTACTTCCTTGACTTAACAACTCCATTTCAGAGTGTTATTCGTTGGGTCTTCTTTTGTGTGTGTGCGAGTGTGTGTGTGTGTGTGGGGGGGGGGGGGCATGGATGTGTCCCAGTAGGAGGTCCCCATTGGTGGGGACCAGCATTCGGTGGACAAGCAAGGAAGCGGACACAGACCCGCCAGCTGTGGCGGGCTGTTGAGTGGCCAAAGTGGCGTCGGGACACTTTGACCACACATGACGGGGTTGGTTGGTTTACGAGTCACCAGCATAAGCAGCAAATAAAACATCGGCCCGGTTTGCCCCTTGCTGCGGCTGCGGCAAAGTGGGCTGAGTGTTGACGTGGCGAGCGAAGCCAGGTTGGGGGGGGGTGTCAGGCTGAGGAGCTGTTTGACGGAGAAGCTACCGTTGGGCTACCGTCTGGGTTAAATCCCCCACGAGTGACCGTCAAATCCCGGATGTGGCGGAAAAGGACATGTGAGAATGTCAGAAATTTTGGTCGTCACGGCAACCCACTTGTTGCGGCAAAGGCGTGAGCCGGGCAGTGGGAAGTCAGGATTTCAACATAGCGAGTGCTGCTTGGCTGGTTTTTCTTTATTGCGAGGACAAGTTAAACAAGTGGCTCTGAACACATCATGTTCAAAAATCCAAAAATGAAGGCATGGACAAAAACATGGAAGGCTGCGAGACACTTGACATGCATGTTTCAAGTCACCGAATGAAAAAATAAATAAACTTTTAAATACAACACGTCCAAGCGATTTCCCCTTTCAAAACAAGCAAAACATATGTCATGGAATACATTTAAAAGCAGTGGTTTCAGTCGCTTACTCGTCACACCTGATTTCCTGGACATTGGATTTTTTTTTTTTTTTTTAATCATTATTCATTTTTTTCCTTTATTTTATCTTGTACTATTGAGGGCAGGTGGGAGGGCTCTGGTTAATGTGTGAAATAAAAGGCGGTGGCAGGCAGAGCGGACTGGGTCAATGTGCTGTGATTGGGCTTGGTCATTTACCAGGGGGGGCGGGGTGGGGCTTTCCTGCAGCGGGTGGGCGTCAGCGCCTTTGGCGTTTTCCTCCCTGCGCTGTTGAACAAGAGACCGCGCCGAAGAGCTCCACCAGGTCCTTGAGCTTCTTCTGGAAGTCCAGCGGAGAAACCAGGCCCTCGTCTGTCACGGGGCAGGGGATCTTCTCCTGCGGAGGGGGAGGAGCTTCGTTACTGCCGCCGCACGGCTCTGCCACCTGACATCGCCAGGTGCCAGGTGGTTTTGACCTCACTATCGTGTGAGCTTCTGCGGAATTTTGAAGTGCTCACTGCGAATACTTTGAAGGAGAATCAAGACAGTCTTCCTGCTTTAAGAGAAGCAGGAAGTCCCACACAGCCACACACATATTTCGAGGGTTGTTGTTTGCGCGTCCACCCTCCGACAACCCCCACCACCATCCGACGTGGTCACTTACGTAGAGGCTGGGTGGCGTGTCCTCCAGCCTGTCGATCAGATCGTTGGCCAGCTCCTCCACAGCGTCCCAGGAGCTGAGCGCTTTGAGGCCTGCGGTGAAGTAACTAAGGAAGGCGCAGCCCTGTCCCGAGACAAACGCAGAGACGTCAGCATCCACGCATCACAAATGCCCTCGAGATTTCTTTCACCATCTCCTGTGTTCATCTGAGCGGACACGTCCTGGTAGCTAACCGTTAACGTCTTTCTTTGCATTTGTTCGTTTGATTTGAAGTGTCTTGAATTTGAAGATCTTTGTGTGCTTCCTAAAGAGAATCCAACCCATGAGAAGATGACTCACAACACCGCCGAGTGGTATAAAATGGCATGACAGAGCCGTGCGAGCTCGGTCGATTGCTCTGACTTTCCTCACATTCAGCTTATCTCAGTTATTTTAATGGGGTTGCTTTAGCATCCTCGGTGACAAATATGATCATCTTCAACAAGTGGCTGCTTCTCTGTTTTTTGTTAACTCTCTCATGACTCTGTGATCAACACTTGTCGCGGAGGCTCACGCGAAGAAAAGAATGCGCGATGCTCATTTGAGTCAAGTTCCTGCTGTTGAGACAGTGGCATGCTGGGACCTGGGGAGGCGCCAGAGATGTTACTGGGACCCGCGTGAAAGGGAAGCAAATCAGGGCAGGTGAAGCAGAAGAGACACGCCGACACTCACGTGAGTCGTGTTCAGGACGATGTGGACGCACCGGCATTTTCGATCCTGAGGAGGCAGCAGAGATGAGGAACCTTTAATGGAGCTGACACGCCCATGTGACCGTGCTGGCAAAAAGGTTGACTTAAGACAAAATGTACGCCACAAAAAACAAATAAAAGAAAAATAAAGTGAGAATTGTCAATAATAATAATTATGACTGACTTGACTGAGCAAGGTTGATTGACACCCTGCTCGTCCAACCAGTGTTGGACGAGCAGGGTGTCGCTGCCCAAACTCAGCGTTCAAGGAGTTAAAGAAGACAGAGAGCCGTGCAAGTGAGAGAAGACAAAAAGAAAAGATGCACGATTAAGTCGACGTGAGCTGATGCAAGATGGAGTGAAATTGGTTCACATAGAGATAACAGCGACATGAACAGGAAGTGGTGAAAATGCACCGATGCTCGGCATTCGCGCTGATACCGCGCAACACTGAGCGCTGAAATTACACACACGCACTCACACCAGCAGCAACAGTGGCTGTGTTTGAACTGGGCTTTCAGCTCATTCACACAAACATCCACGCAGGTTGTATTGATCGTCCGAGTGGGGACGTACAGGAAAAAAGGTAAGTGACTCTCTGAGCCAAATTGTGCCTTTTTTGGTCCTCAGCTGGAACTAAAGTGGCGAAGGTGCCGCTTGGAAGTGACGGGGTGCAGAGGGGAAGTCAGACTTACAGTACTGGGAGCCAGGCTGCAGTTCTTGGGACACCCCTGCGGATGCAAACACAGAGACAGTGGCAGTGTGAGCATGGGGGAAGGGGGAGGGGGGGGGTGCAGTAGCCAGCAAGTCGGCACTTGGCTGTAAACATTATTCACTTTG
Organism: Malacoctenus gilli; assembly: GCA_032164315.1. Lineage (NCBI taxonomy): Eukaryota > Metazoa > Chordata > Actinopteri > Blenniiformes > Labrisomidae > Malacoctenus > Malacoctenus gilli. The sequence continues at coordinate 27,321 of JASSRZ010002013.1, forward strand.
AAAATACTGGAAAAGATTAGTGATTATATGAAGTCGGTGCTAAAAATCACGACTTGCAGGTCAACTGGAATTATTAATCTGCATCGCATAGTGGACCTCTCAGTAATGATGCTTCGTTTTTTTCATAGCAATGACATTGATCCACAGTTTTTTCAGTTCAAAAATTATTTGCACACAAAATAAAAAAAACAAATTAATAACAATAATAATTAAAAAAAAATTGTAAAATAAAATCAAAAATAAAACTGACACACAGCCAAATTAAACTTATTTAAAGAAGAATTCATAAAAAATACTCTATGAAAATGTTAAACAGGTTGAGTAAATGCACGATGCAAGATTTGGTTGCTTAATTTAGCCTGCAAAATAAATGTTGAAGAAAGGAGTAATTAGAGTCGTTTTTTCTCAAGCGCTATTGGTCATTTTGACCTGCCTGGTAGTTGAAATACGACTTTTTTTTCTCCATATTTTCTTGTTTTTGGTTTCGAAGCTTGTTCTCGCCCTTCCTCTTTGAAAGGTTTGATTTCAGCCGCCTGCTCCTGCTGTACAAAAGAAACAAACCGCTGTGAACTATGAGTGAAAAGGTGGAGCTGCCGTGTGCTCAGAGAGGCCGAAAAGTGTGCACAGTGTGTGTATGTGTGTGAGTGAGTGAGTGAGTGAGTGAGTGAGTGAGTGAGTGAGTGAGTGAGTGAGTCCAGGAGGGGGGTGGGGAGGGTCTTACCTGCAGGCTCTCTCCCAGCTCGACCACGTCCCGGTTGAACTCCCCTATGCCGGACATGCAGGGCTGCAGCGTGGTGGCGCGAGGGGCGCTTCCCGCAGCGGGTGCGGCGAGCTTCGCACAGGAGGACGGATGGACTGACACGAGGAGAGGCAGCAGCAGCAGGAGGAGCAGTGGCGTGCATGAGGAGGGGGAGGAGGAGGAGGAGGCGCTAAAGGGTCCAGGCATGGCTAGTAGAGAATGAAAGCTCCCGATCTGCCCTGTGAACCTTACTTGAGTTCTCTGAGATTCGAGGCGAAAGCCTTGTTGACCCGAGCTTCTCCCGTCGCTTTGACGATGAGCACACGCTGCTTCGGTCCCTTTTTAACACCGGCCTGTGACCTTTTCCAAGTTTTGGGGAATCCCTGGGCCCTTTGTCCATGTCAGATCTTTTTTGTGTTTGTCTTTTTTTTCCCTTGTCGTCAGCGCGCTCCCACACAGGACGCCCTTACTCACCGGGACGTCCGCATGGTGGCGAGCGTGAGATACAGGCCACATATCAGTGAGATCTGACTGCTTATGACTGTTTGGGCATTTCCTCACTCCAGTGAGGCCCAGGCCGCCGCCGCAGCAGAGAGAGAGAGGGAGAGAGAGAGAGAGAGAGAGCATAAGAGACAACAACAAACAGTATCATAATCCTGCTCTTACGTGCTCACTTTTCACTCGCTGCCAAAACCCGAGGAGAACACACGAAGACATGCCACGCCATGTTGTCAGCCTGCCCACTGGCAGGTAAGAGGCATCGTATTTGGGTTGTTGGCGGGACCCCCTGTGACGCCACAGAGAAGTCTCTCCAACGTCTCCATGCAGAGCATTCTATGAAGACCACTGTGGGACTTTGGGCCCAGTAAGAGCAAGGCTGCAGTTGGTCCAGCTTTCGTTCAACGGGTTTCCATTCGTGACAACATCTGAGCCCCCCTCACCGTCCCAAATCACAGAGGAGAGTTTGAGGTGGTTTTTACAAGTGAGCTTTGTCTATTTGATGTGCTCGATTTTTTAAAAAATGGAAAAGTATATTGGCTCTGTTTGTAGTATTTTCTTTACTTTTGGAATGGTTTGACTGACACGCTCATCCGGCGCCTCTCTTCGCTCCTCTGTGACGAAACAGAGGGCTTCCCCTGCCCCTGGGTGCACCGAGGCATTGCCAACAGACCACAGAGCGCAGAGCTCCAGTCATACAGAGATCCACCAGTGCCTTTGATCCGCAACAATACCCGGTAACCGCTCGCCGTATCGACAGTTTATGAGAAAGGGTAATCAAGAAATAATGACTCTGCAAACACGCGAAATGAAAAAAAAACACCCTCTCCAACTTCCAGTTGTTGAAATGAGGTCACTGAAACAAGTGTTTTCTTTTTTCTTTAAAAGAAGATTAATGCAAAAAAACAAACAAACGTAAAGACTGTGACAGACGCGACAAATTTGGGAGAAAATTGTGTGAGGAGATCGCAGAAACTTAGCGGGGAACTGCTCCATCCCTGAATAAGTGCAGCTCGGATCACGAGTGATGATGAAACTGTTTGGACAGTTCTCATCTTCCAATACAGCAAAGTGACCCCACCGATGTACGTCTGGCTTCAGTCGATACGTCTAATACGTCTTTAATGTTTCCGTTCTGTTCGAAAACCCTCAAGTTCTGCAACTGAGCCCATTTCTTTGAAAGAAAAGCCACAGCGGGGGAACTGCAAGTCCTGCCTCCACTCATTTATATCCTATCCTCCACTTTTCCTCCACTTTGGCCCAAAACGACTGATGCAAAGCTGGAAGCAACGTCGCCACATTACGCATGAGCGAGGCCGACGACGTTCACTGAAACGAGTGGGTTTTTTTTTTTCTGTGTTTTGAATTTTTCTGACAAAAAAAGAGGGGGAAAAAAGAAACTGACAGAATTTTTTTTTTCCCATCACACGTCAGTGACGTCAGAAATAACAGGAAGGACTCAGAAAAGATAAAAAAAAAAGGTAATCGAAGTGATGATCGATTCCAAGTCTCCACATCAAACAGCGCCCACACCAAAAATTTTTTTCCCATCAAACAGACCAACACTGAGCATGCTCAGGGGAGGTTCCGAAAAAAAGAAGAAGAAACACCGACTGAGATGCTGGAGATTAGTACCTGTGGTGCTGTTTCCTTCTATGAGGCATCACCGTGCTTTCACAAGATGACAAACCTGCCTTCATATTGACAGCAGGTTCATGTGCCTCCTGGTTGCTGGGTTGGGGGGGGGATTCCAGGCATGCCCCGTTGGGAGGAGGCAACAGGGGAGGGGGGGGGGTTGCTGGTGGACATGCTGGTGGACTCATCATGGAGGGGCTGGTGAATATGTCGGTGTGCAAAACAACACGCACTCACATGTGTGAGTCCAAGAAAAGTGCAAGAAGTGTGGCTGCAAGTTGCTTCCCCGCTGCCGCTGCCCAATAGCAGAACAGGATTTGGTGACCACAAGAATGGACCACTGAAAAACACGCCAACTGTGACTCTAGCACTGAATATTAAAAGATATTGTATCAGTTGGATTGGTGAATGTGAGTATTTGTGGCTTGGCAGAAGAAATCGCTGATGTTCTCGTTGTCTTTTGGGTTTTTAGCACCTCGCTTGGTTCTCTGTGTCATCGTTTGTCCACGTTCCCTCGGAAGTCCCTCGTCCCCGTTTGTGTGACGCATGCGAGTCGTTGTCCCTGCGTCCCGTGGGGTCATTTTTCCGCGTCATTACTTCCTCCTCTGGTGTCTCATGGCTCCGCCCCCCCTGCGTCCCCTCACCTCGCCTGTCCCCGCCTGTGCCTTACCTGCCCCCCCCCCGTCTCTGTCTATCCCGCAGTCTGTTTTTCAACCTCTTGTCGCGCTGCCTGTCTGCTTTCATGGGAGGCAAAATTCATCGATCAAATTCTAATTGATTGTTATTCTATTGAATTGTCCCTTTTTAGCGACTCAGGGTTGACCTGAGTATACCTGAGTTAACCTGGGACGAACAAAGCAACATTTGAATACTGTTTTTCGTATTGCTTCAAAATAAAAATAAAAAAAGTCATATCAGAAGAACATGGGGACAAAAAAATCAATTGCAGAATTTCCGAGTCTCGATCAAAGGCATCGCACCAGAGGCGAAACATCTGCAGTGACACAGACTGAAACGGAGGGGAGACAGCGTGGAAAGTGATTCTGCAGAATCTGGGCGATGATATCTGCAGGACGACAGGTAGCGCCGAGTCATTCATGCGGGGGACACCCGATGGCTGTTGTTATCGCCCGAGGAAAAAACAAAAAAGCCACGAAAAGAAAAAAAAAAGAAGATGCTGATGCTGAGCGCCGATGACGTTGCACTCGTTGCGTGTCTCCGTCTGAAAAACATGTGAATGATTCCTTAGACGCCAAAATGATGCTGCTCCTCTCAGATTTACGACCTCGGCAACTGTTGTGTTCAAATCCGGCATCTTTAACGAATCGCCTCAGAAACTGTTTTTAGTCCAAAGTGATTGGCGACAGTCGAAGAAGGAGAACCAATGAAAATGAAAAGAAACGATGAAAGAAAAGCACAGGGAGGCAGTTGAAAGTCTACATGGTGGGTGGTGCTTTAAAGATCAATACACACTGAGGATGGGACCACTCGAGTCTGTGAAGAAAGTTTTATGTGTGGGAGGGAGAATCCAAAAGGGAGTTTGCACTGCAAAATGGTCACTCCAAATTGCACAAAGGTGGAAATGTTGTGTTGAGCCAAGCTTGCCGATACACGAAGGTCATTTGGTCACTCCAAGACACCGTAGAGTCAGTTGGAGCTCAGACATTCATTAAGAACGCGGTGTTGGAACCGGCAACGCGACAGGTTGGCTTCCTTTACATGGACGGAATTGAAAGCATTGAAAACCTCTCGTTCACGGAAAGAAATCCAACACTTTTTCAATCAAGAACAGTTTATTTCGTCAAGCAGCGTTAGGATGGACACACACACTCCAAAATAAAAGCACCTCCACGGTCTAGATTTCAACCAGTTTTGTCGTCCTCCGCTCTTGCCTTGCCCTCGTTCTCCTACTCCAGAAACTCGCTCCTCAGGCTCCCCTCGCTGTCCGTGAAGTTGATCATCTCCTCCACATCGTCGCCCTCCTCCTCCTCGCCATCCTCCTCGGACATGTGCACCTCGCCGTGCCCTCCCCCCTTCCCCCCCAGCTCCAGGTAGCCTTTGGCCGTCTGGCTGACCGCCCCGCCGCGCTTGTTCCTTCCGCCTCCTGTGCCTAGCCCTCCCCCTCCTCCTCCTCCTCCTCCTCCTCCTCCTCCGCCGCCGCCGCCACCGCCACCGCCTCCGCCTCCCCCTCCTCCAAGTCCTCCGCCAACACTCTCGGCCTTGCTCTTGACAGGCTGGACCATCAGGATGCCCTCATCTAGGATGGGGGTCCCCGAGGGCCGGAGACCCTCCGCTGCCGCCCGGCTGGCCCGGTCCGTGCTGATGGTGTGGGCGCTGGGGTCCAGGGTGACCGCCGATCGGCTGGTGCAAAGGCCCATCCTCCACGCTTCGTTGTTCCTCTGGAATTGCGAGGCGTCTCTCAGACGGTTTGGGGTGTTTCTCTCCTTCAGAAGATTATTACGAAGCTTCCCATGAGAAGGAATCAAAATGGTCAGCTTGCAGTTGCCGGGCAGAGTCTCCTTCCACCCTCTTTGGAGAAGATTCCCAACCTACGAGTGGTCGTTGTCGGATATGTGTCAACTTGGCGCCAGAGATCTCAGTTGCAAGTTTTCCTCTTCCGAGCTTAATCGATGTGTCGAGCTTCGAACGGGTCCTCCTTCCAGAGTCCAGCTGGCTGGTGGCCGGTGTGGCTGGTTCCAACCACCGCGTCGGACTGACCGCGCCCCTCTGCCTTGAGGTGACCAGCCCGAGGTTGAGCTGTCAGAGCCAGACTCCCTCTTGGCCTGCCTTCGTGACGTGGGCCGGGTTTCATCCCCATCAACTCAAACTATAAATAGAGCCCATCCCCTCATCCTAAAGGAGACCCTGGAACGTATATGCTTGGGAGGCTTGAAAATAAAAGGGGGACCCCCAGCCTCATACCACCCATCAGAGTGGGGAGGAGGTGAGAAATACCTTGGCTTGGAGTCAAACGTTGCCAGCATTGCTCAAATGTGTTTACAAAAAAGCAATTTGCGAACTGCATGCGAGCGTCAGGGTACTTTGCCACATAAGGTTTGAACAGGCCCCATTATTCTCCCTGTCTCAGCTGGTCCTCTGAGGGCCACTTGAACACTCCCCTCAGGGGCTCCTGGAGATCAGTGTTTGGAAAAAGGGGGGCCGATCTGTTTGTGGCAGGTCAGCCCATTTGAACAGGCAGCACTCAGGGAACCACGCAACGAGCCAACAAGAGCGACGTCGGCTCAGCAGACAATTGTCTCCCTCGAGTCAAGTGCAATGTCAAGCCATGTCACACGGCTGGAAGAGGGGGAATCCAGTGCGACGTGTGACTCTGATCAACTAACAAAAACCATTTGAACCTGAGTTCAGAAAGGCTTGTTGGGGGGGCTCCCAATCGGGGCCTCATAGAAGCCCCTCTGACAGTGTTTCCGCTGCATTCCTTTGAGGCTGCGGCACCCTTGCAGTGTGCGCATCCGCAGGAGTAGAGAGGACCCTGAATCAAGTGAGAAGCTGTGGACTGCAGATTCAATAAGAGGAGCTACAATCCGCCACAGTAAGTACCGGTAAGCAGAAAGCGTGGAGGGTGTTTGTTTTTGGTTGTTTTTTCAATGCCAGCTCAGCTGGTGGTCCGGAAACCAAAGAAGAAGAAAGCGGGTGGTCTTTATCAGGAGAAGACAGAGGGTGGGACCGTCGGCGTCCGTCGGTTTGTGATGTGACGTCCTTGCGACGGAGTGGGTGCGTTCTAACATTCGACCGCACGGTCGCACTGAAAATTCCCATTCCTGCACAAGGCACCATAGCTTTTAATGCATCGGGCTCTTCGGTAGCAGAGCCAATCAGAGCCAAGCAACTTTCGTTCAAGAACTTTCGATACTTTGGCTCGGTTTTTGGAAATACTTCTGTACTTTTACCAAAGTAATTTTTGAAGTTGCGTGCACTGGAGTAGCGTTGGACAGGGACTACCTATATTTTCACTCAAGTAATAAAGTGGAGTACTTTGTCAGAAACTGATTGGATACAAGAATATCAGGTACATCTCACAGGAGTTTGATTGATTATTCTTTGTTCAGACTGTGTTCCTTCAGAGTACATCTGCATGAACGTCATTCATTTTCCCTTCTGCTCCTGGAAATGATGCTTTTTGCCTTTTTTTAGGAATGGCTCTTAGGTTGCCCACAGGTTGCAGGGCGAATTGTCCAAGTGCATTGAATCACAGTTTAAAGGTGCCCAGGAAGTCTTCTTCTTTTTTTGTACACCACTATCCTTCCTGTTACACAGACTTTACCGTCAAATTTGTCTTGCAGGCAGAGGAGCGCTGGAGGATGACAGCACTTCAACACCTTACTGTGGTCTCAATACGGATTGGCAAAATAAAAAAATCAAAAAGCGCCGAGATGCTGGGGACGCTTCTGTCCACGTGAGATATGAGGGGACCCCAGTTAGAGTGAACTGCGATATATTTCCTGACAAAGTCAGTTCTTCCGAAATTCCGCTCACGCCTCGCTCGATCAGGAAGGTTTGGCGGGCGGAGGTTATCTCGCACAGTATCCTGCCAGTCTTTTTTTCGGGCCGCACCCTTTCGCCGGTACTCACCACCAGCTTTTGCGCCACTGATAGCGCTTTGGGCGGATGTCGGACCTTCGCTTAGGTAGATCACACAGCACACGGCTATCAGTTCAAGACCAGGAATGAAAAAAAGAGACAAGCCAAAATGATGCAGTTTTTATTCACGCACGATATTTTGAAACATGTTCTATTATTAATGTCAGGTTTTAAACATGCCCTTATATGATATGGTGTTGAACAAGGCTTCCTGACACTTATTGGCTTGTTGATCTGACGTCAGTGAAACATATGACGATACTTCATCATGTAAATGTCTCGTATTGTTTTCCATGCCTGGAAAAAAGGCTTCCTCCACTGTCTGGTTTTGGACTGTGTTTTTGGTTGCAGTGTTCAGATGTCAGGTTGTTGGAGGCGTCTAAATCTGGGTGGCGATCCAGACAAGCCCATGGCCACAGGACGTTCAGCAAAGCACTATCAGTGCAAGAATACTTCCAAGAAGCTTTTTTTTTTTTCATTGGGCGAGAGTCCCGAGTCCAACAGAAGGTGTGAAATCAGGAGACTGTGATTGGCCGGCGAGTTTGGAGTCACTGGATGAGTCGCTGCTGCGAATCACTCACAAGAATGGGAGCCGCCCTT